>PVKU01000523.1:0-249159 GCA_004027475.1 Anoura caudifer
TTTTTTTTTTTTTCCTGTCCATTTGCTTGGAAAATTTATTTCCAGCCCTTCACTTTGAGTCTGTGTAGGTCTTTTGTCCTGAGGTGGATCTCTTGTAGGCAGCATATGTGTTGGTCATGCTTTCTTATCCATTCACCTATTCTGTGTCTTTTGATTGGAGCATTTAACCCATTTATGTTGAAGTTTATTATTGATAGGTACTGATTCATTGCCATTTTCATGCCTGTGTTCTTCTCTCTCTCTCTCTCTCTCTCTCTCTCTCTCTCTCTCTCTCTCTCTCTTTTCCTTCCTTTCCTTAAGGAAGTCCCTTTAGTATCTCTTGCAGAACTGGTTTGGTAAAGGTGTATTCTTTTAGACTTCTTTTGTCTGAGAAGCTCCTTATTTGGCTTTCTATCTTGATTGAAAGCCTTGCTGGGTAAAGTAGTCTTGGTTTCAGGCTTTGGTTCTCATTACCTGGAATATTTCTTGCCATTCTCTTCTGGCTTGGAGCATTTCCATTGAGAAGTCAGCTGCTAACCTAATCTGGGTTCCCTTGTATATTACTTCCTTTTTCTCCCTTGATGCCTTTAAGATTCTCTCTTTGTTTTGGAATTTTGCCATTTTAATTATGATGTGTCTTGAAGTGGGCCTATTTGGGTTCCTCTTGATTGGGACTCTCTATGTTTTCTGGATTTGTGTGACTTTTTCTCTCTTCAAAGTAGCGAGATTTTACCATCATTACTTTTTCAAATAGGTTTTCTATCCCTTGTTCGTCTCCTTCTCCTTCTGATATCCCTATTATATGGATATTATTACATTGCATATTGTCTTGCATGTCTCTTAATCCCTCTTCATTCTTTCTGAGCCTCTTTTCCTTTTCTTGCTCTTTCTGGGTGTTTTTTTCTACTTTGCCCTCCAACTCCCTGATCCGATCTTCTGCTTCATCGATTCTGCTTTTCATTCCTTCCACTGTGTTTTTCAGTTCAGAAATTGTATTCTTCATTTTCTCTTGGCCCTTGTTGATAGTTTCTATCTCCTTTTTCATGTTGATATAGTTTACAGTGAGTTAATTGTAGCTTCCCTGTAGTTTCTGGTAGCTCATTCAGAGCTCATGGAGCTTCCTGACAACCATTGCTTTGAACTCAAAATCTGAGAGTTGAGTTGTCTCCGTTTCATTTAGTATCTTTCTGGTGCTTTCTCCTTTCCTTTCATTTGGGGATTGTTTCTTTGTCTTCCCATTGTTTGTGAGACTCTTCTTGTTAGCCTCAGCTTCTTAAATTGATCTGTTCTGGCTCCCTGGATTTATGGTGTGAACTTCTGTGGTAGAATACGTGTGAGATTCAGTGGTGCTGTCTCCTTCGGGTAATCTGGTGATCACAGCTTCCACTGTCTCAGCTGTTGGAATGCCCCCTCTTTGGGACCAACTCTGTTTTTTTCACTGTTCCAGGTTTTTTTGTTTGTTTGTTTTTTGTCTCACCTGTGGGTATTTAAAAAGAGAAAAGAGGAAGAAAAACATGAAAAAGGAAGAAAAAACAAAGATGAAGGAAGAAGAGATAAGCTTGGAAAGAAAGAAAGAAGGAATAAAACAAGAAAGAAGTAAAGAGAAGCAAAAGGATTTGAGGGGTAAAAAAAGATAAATATAATGGAAAAGTAATTTAAAAATTATTTTAAAAAAAGAAAAATGAATGAACAAACAAATGAACAAAAACAGAACAAAACAAAACAAATCAAAAAAATAAAACTCTTGCTTCTTTCACACTTGCTGGATTTTCTGGTCTTGCTGGCTGCAAAGGTCCAGCGTTGATGGTATTGCTTTTCTCCCTGTTCAGCACTCAATTATCTTTGGGCTAGTCCTCCCAGGGCTAGCCTGGTTCCTTTCTGCACAGGGCCTCAGGCATATGTTCTGAGCCTCCTGGGGAGTGCACACTTTCCTGAATTCATGGGTGTGAGCTCCGGGTCTACCATGCTGTGCACTCATCCCAATTTCATGGGCATGAGCTCCGGGTTTCCCTTGGATTGTGCCCACTCCCTGGGTTCACATGCATGGGCTCTGATTCTCCCATAGATTGCTTGCCCTCCCTGGTTCCTGGTGTGGGCCACAGGTCTCCAGACATGCAGCCGGGTGCCTTTAGCCACAGGTCTTCAGTCCTCTACTGTCGCATGCATGCGAGTGCCCATGGTCGCGAGCACTTGTCTCTGACTGTGCATGGGCATCTTCAGTAGCGGAGCCATCTGCTGACTTGCACGTAACCAGCTCCCTCCCTAGAGCCCCATAGCAGGCACCTGGCCAGGGCCTCAGCAGACCTAGTCTCCGCTGATTCCTGGGCTCTTATTGCTTTGACGTACTCTTCTTACCGTCTGATTTTCAATGTCTGCTACAACCTTCAATCTCCTACTTTCAAATATGCTGTGTTTCTGCTGGTTGACCACTTGTTTCTCCGCAGATCGGCCAGGTTCCTCTCCCGTGTGCAGGGGGGAATGGAATCTGCTCCTTCCTACCTCACTGCCATCTTCCTTCCCCCAAATTCTGTTTTAGATTTTTACTCAGGACATTTACAACCTTATGTACTGTAAATGATTAATTTTATGACTCACTGTTCAGGGTTAATGAAAATTTCACTTATTTTTCATCATGGGGGTCCTTTTCTTGCAGTAACTAGGCAGAGAAAAATAAAAGAAGGGGCTTTTTCTCAGGAGCTACCAAGCAGAAAGAAAAACCAACATGGCACTAATCCAAAGGAAGTATGAGAGACTGTGAATGGAATGTGTACGTTATACACATATGTACCTATAATTATTGTTTTGATGGTAATGGGTGTCTTCTGTTGAACCCTTACTAAAGGTCAGGCCCTCAGCCATTTATTACATTATCTTCTTTGATGATCACAAACTTATGAGGCAGGTACCATTATTATCTTTATTTTTATTCCAATAAAATGTGACCTTCAATCCAAATATGCATTTCTTTTTAAAAAATTATTTTTATTTTAGAGAGGGGGAAATGGAGGGAGAAAGAGAGGGCCAGAAACATCAATGTAAGAGAAAAACATTGACTGGTGGTCTCTCATACGCATCCCTGGGAACCAAACCTGCACCCCAGGCACACGTCCTGACTGGGAATTGAACTGGTGACCTTTTGCAGAATGGACACCCAAGCAACTGAGCCATATCAGCTAGGGCACAATTTCTTTAATGTATTTCTTTAAGACTCAAAGATTTGAGTGGCTACAACTCGGCTATTCCTCTTTCATCAGATTCCTGGGGAATTCAGCTCTCACTTCTTCATACACAGGACTGATGAAGATCAAAATGGTCTCCTCCTGTGTGTAAAATCTTTCCTTTTTTCTCTTTAAATTACTAGCTTTCTGCAACTCCCTTCTGTGATCTCTGACAGCTATAGCATTACAATTTTGATTACTCAAAATTTCTCTTTCCTGAAGTCTCCATCTCTGAAGTCCTGAGAGCACCAGCTTGGTTTCATTCAAGCACATTTACTGGTATACTGGTAAGGAAAGTGAGCCTCTGAAAAAGTACTATGTTACTTGCTTAAGCTAGCAGGAGAAGAAATACAGAGGGAAACTGTGTTTAAGACAGGATTTGAAACCATATTTGATTCTAGAGCACCCATGCTTTGTTGTCCTATTCTGAGAACACCCAAAAACTACTGGAAGGAAACACTGAAAAGCTGAACAATTTCACAATGAGACAAATAACATTATCCTTCATCAAATATGGTTCTTTCTTGGCTAATGTCATTGATACATACCTTGGAAGGGTAAGCTTCCCTGGATGTCAGTCTCAATCTTCCAACCACTTAATTTCTCTAAACACCTCTTTGATGGTCTCTCATTCATCAGTTAATCAGAGCCTTTTGTCACCCATTTATGTTCTGTCAAATCCACTCCAATAGGTGCCAATGTGCAGGTACATGGAGCAGGTGTGTGACGGAGTGGGAAGAACCTCTGCATCAGATGTAAGAGACTGGGACCCCTAAGTCTGTGTCCTGGGTTCGGGGGAGTAACATCGGTGGTAGTTTTCCTTACGTACAGTGGGTTGCTGCTCATTCCTCTCTATGATCTAATGGTTAGTTAATTCTAACTTTTGCCACCTGGACTTCATCTACAGAAAAACTGCATTCCAAGCTGATTTATTCCTCCTGCCCCGATTGTCTCCTCTACCAGTTGATGTGCACTCAGAGGCTACACACTAATTGTCTTACTTCTACAAGCAAAACACAAGGGTAAACCTGACACCTCCCAGATAATACAGTGTACTCTATCACCCAAAACAAGTGATTTTCTGGTTTTTCTCTTTTTGGAATAGTTCCATCAGTGTTTGCCTTTATTAGCATGGCTTAGTTCAAAATTTCCCAGATCAGTTTTACCTGATGAATGTCTAAGAAGCAATCTGTCCATGTTGTGATATAATTCATGTCATGTGTGGTATAAATGAATGTAGTATAATTCATTTAGGGAACCATGGTGTGAACTGGGGAAAAAAAGTATTAGGTACTTCTTCTGGCTCAATCAACCAAAAACAGATTCGTACTTTTTTCATCTCTTCCCAACAACAGGTCTGTTACCTGATGGGGCCGCTAACCTGTACCTTATCCGGGCATTATGCTCACACCCCCTAGCAGGTGGCCTGACTCAGTGGTGGACATCTTGATATACCACTTTTGGGACCCCTATTTCGATTTTTACCAAAATAACATGACCTCCAATACAAAAATATTTTTCTTTTTTTCTCATTAAATTACTGGCTTTCTGCAACTTTCTTCTGTGATCTCTGGCATCTATAGCACTATGATTTTGATTACTCAAAATTTATCTTTCTTGAAGTCTTCTTATCTGAAGTTTTGAGAGCACCAGCTTGGTTTTATTCCAACACATTTACTGGTATACTTTTTCATTATGCGTGTCTTAGCCAACCAAAACCAAAGGCAGACCTGTCATTGTTGATTCCAGCAGTTCCTGGAGAGGTTAAGGCAGTGTGTGAAACGACTTGGCTTAAGAGAGCGGTAAGGTAACTCTTAATCAGTTCACTCAGCCTGGAATGGGGGGGTGGGGCGGGGCGCCTGTGCCTCCTCTCCGCAGATTCTGTTGCAGAGTATAAGACAGGGCCTTCTTAGAAGTGCTGGACAGGGCCAGATGCATTATACCACAGCATGGCCCCCTGTGATTCCTGAGCTCCTCTCCCCTGTTCTACCCCACCCACCAAGAATCCCTACATCAAAAAGACCTCACTTTCTCTTTTTAATAGCCTTGGCTGTAGTGTAAGAGAGACTGTGGTTTAGTTTTCTTGGCCTTTTTCAAGTTTTTAAAGTTGGATGATCTATAAAAATTATTGTATAGATTTTGAAAGAAATGATTTGAAAATGAAAATATTATGATAGAAAGTAGCCTTCTGAACTTGCCTTATGCATTATAAGAATGCCAGGCTCCCACCCAGGAAAGATGGCAGGGAAGTTACATTTCATGTAAATATGTTTACTCTTGCTGTCTAGGAGACTCTATAATGGCTGTAACTCGGCATCTTAACAGTGGAAGTATAGAAACTGTGTTTCCAATTATTTTCCAATGCAAATTTTCAGTAGAGTAGTTTTATTGGAGTAGTTGAGACCAGTGTTTCAGGTAACTGGAACTGACTTTCTACCCTTCACAGAATGAGAAGCAAAAAAGTTGACACCTTTTTGGAAGAAGAGGATTAGCTAGCTTTTAGTTTGTGATAGTCTTGGCCAACTTTAGGCTTCACTGTGTCCACACACAGAGTTGTCTTCTCCCTGTGAGCCAACCGACAGCCACTGACGTGCCATCCTGTCTTTAACATGTGTCTCTCTGAAATGGATCTGTTTATAGTCCCTTGGAGTTAGATGCAAGAGTGTTAGACGATTCTTTCTCAATATATTAATTCTTCTGAAGCTGGAGGAAAAAACCTCTGTATATGTTCTAAATGTTTCCCCCAATTTATTCAGACAGCTTCTACATTTGTCTACCTATCTATGACCACTTTTTTCTCAGTGCCCATTACGGGCCCTGCACTGTTCTAGGCACACGGTCTAGTTAGGGCTAGGCAAGTTCATAAAACACTAACAAAACTGCAAACGTTTTCAGGGACCGGCTCCTGAAAAGCTTCATATTCCACTCTTGTCTAGAAAATAACTATTTTAAAAATCCCTAACAGATAAAAACGGCAATAATGTTACCATACCTTCACATAGGACCTTGATTTTTCAAACTATTTGCTTGGTTTTGATGCCATTGAATTTCTCTGTCTACTCTGTGAAGTATGGACAGGGGGTCTTTCTGACTCCTGATTACAAACAAGGGAAAGGAGGCTTGTCCAGGGTCCCACAGCTAGTGAGCAACAGAGCAGCCATGACAACCCAGGCTGTGGGTCCCTAAATCAAAAATCGTTCCTCATTCAGCCTCTCCTTCCACACTCCTCGTGCAGGTGGTGGTATTTCCCCCAGCAATCTGCGTGCTCATGGGCAAGAGCTCACGGTATCTGAAGATGACTGAGTTGTCTCTGTACCCTTGGCAATTAATGCTCGGCACAGTGGCCTCAACTTAGTCAATGCTCAGTGCCTTTCTGTGCGTGTCGCTTACGCTGCCTGGATTTTACATCATAAATCTCCTTTATTTTTGTCCTTAGGGGAAAAGAAAGTTATGAAAAAATATCAATAAGGAGAAACTAGCTAACCAGAAATGTCAGCAGAAATTAGTTTTTCTGATGAGTCTTTCCCATCCTAAACACCTAGGGAGGCCGTTACCTCACAGAGAGCGTCCAGCGCAGAGGATGGGGTTCGGGCTCTGGCCGGGCATCACTCGCGCCAGGCACCCATTTCCACCATTCCCTCTTCTCAGGAAAAGTGAGCAGAGCCACGGTGGGAAGTGGTCCTGGGTCTCCTCTTCACCAGCTGACGAGCCTTGTGCCCTCTGCTTATTGCACTTCATCAGGACTTCGTCCTCTCATCGTCAGGGACCTGAACTGACTGGAACCCCTCCTAGTCGTCTTGAGCTCAGAGGATTTTGGTCATCAGACTACAATTCATAAGCAATAATATTTTTTAATTTCTCCACTTTGTTAGTCAAAGGCATATAAAAATGCTAAGCAGAGCTTTAGATTTATCTGAAGTCAGCAGTACTGACTAGAGAAAATTACTCCAAAGCAACAAGAAGTGATGATTGTGAGTAGTATGTGCAACCTTATCACTGGGGCGTCCAGAGTTTCCACTAAGCTTTCTCAGCAGTTGACAATGGTTCTCCACCTTGGTGAGAACTTGAGAGACTACTGAGAGCATTTAGGCCGTGAGTTGGGGCATCTCTTCCAGGAAGACTTCCCTGATGCCCATGCTGGGCCAAGTATGTCAGAGAACTCTGCATTTAACAATCTTAGTTATGCTCAAAGTGTGATCCCAGACCAGTGGCATCAAGCATCATTGGGAGCATGTTAGAAAGGAAATTCTTGGGCGTCACTCCAGACCTAATAATCAGAAACTCTGTCCTGGGGCCCTGCAGTCTTTGCTGAAACCAGCCCTCTAAGAGATTCTGATGCATGCTCAGGTCTGAGAACCCCTGCGTCTTATTGGCAAACACATCATACCAAAACTGTTTGCTTATATGCATGCCTCCCTACTGGACTGAAATTGTTTGAAGATGGGGACCATTTATTTTTGTATCCACATTGTGTGTGTATGTTTTTTTTAAAAAATGGGATCATACACTGTATACTGTTGTAACTTGTTTTTATTTGCCCCCAACGGTATATCATGAGCATTCTTTCTTTTGGACACAGATATCTTGCCATATGGTGTTTGATGACTGTGTAGCATCTTACTGTATTGGTTACATTAAAATTGGATACATTAAAATTTCCTTGATGTGTTATTACTGAACAACACAGAGTTCTTTTTAATATTAAGTTTTGAACTAATGCTGTTGTATAGTTAAAGACCTGTTTAAAGCTAGTAGCCCGCTCACCCTCCCACTCCTCCCCCTCACCTTCAGGAGCAGTCGCCCCCCCCCCTTCAGAGGGTGATGTTTGTGCCTGAATAGCGTACGTGTACTACCCTGTCATCGTATATTTTAGTTAATGCAAAAGTTCAGTCTTGAAAACTGTATAAAGACTATTCATTGCAAAGCCAAAAAGTATGTTATCATTATGTTCCTTTTCCTGAAAATCTTTTTTTTTTTTTTTTTGAGTGATATTAGTTGCTTTGTGTTTTCACTTGCACAGTTTTCTGAAGGCTTCATGGACGCGGCCAAGTGGCTGCACTTCCCCACTACTGCTCCTAATACTCAGACATACCGCGCCCCGCCCCCGCCCCCCACACAGGGGGCTCTCCAGGCCCCGCCGTCGCTGTCATCCCACGACCCCTGCGTCACACGTGCTGTTGGGCCTGTGGTTCTCAGATGCTTTCTTCCTCTTTCTTGGGCAGTGCCCACATTTTGCTGGATTACATCTTCCAGAAGCTTCCTAAGAAGAATGGATGACAAAGATATGTTTCTTGCATTTTTGCCTGAAAGAATTATTTTTCTACCATCCTGCTGGATTGATAATGTGGTGAAGTGTAGAATTTAGCAGGGAAATCATTTCCTTAAGAATTTTGGAGAATTTTTTCATCATTTCCAAGTTGAGGACTCTGATTCTCTTGATTTTTTTTTTTTTGCTGCTCTGTGCCTGACCTGGTTTCTTTCTCATTAAAACTCTGAGTTTCTCTTCATCACTGGAATTATGATATTTCAATGTGATATGCTTAAGTGTGGGCTTTTTTAAATGAATTGTGCTGGGCTTCAGTGAACAGTTTGAACATGGAGACTCCAATTTTTCTTATACTCTGGGAAATTTTCTTGAATTATTTCTTTGATAATTTCCTCCTATCTATTTTTTTCAGTTGTTCTTTTCAGTTCTTTGAATTTTCTATTAAGTGTGGACATTTTTCTCTAGGTTTCTTTCACCTAACTTTCATCTCTTTGTTCTTTTATTCTGTTTCCTGGCAGATTTACTTAAGTGTATATTCCAGTCATTAAGTTTTTAATATCCAGCTATTAAAACGGTTTCTATTTTCAAGAGTTCCTTTGATTCTCAGACTGCTTCAGTTTCATAACCACCTTGTTTTATGGGTGCGGTACCTGTCCCTATTTACAGCACGTCATTGCGTTTTCTTCTGTTTCGTGCACATGCTATGTGTGCAGGTTGTTCTTAACCATTTCCTTATCTTCTGTTAGTTTTGATTTTGGGCTTTCATTCCGGAAGCTCTGCTCAGTTTATGGCAATCTTCTGCTGCTGATATATATTTAAGAATAAAACAACGAGGTGACATTGCTTAATACAATAAAATTATATAGGGTTAAGGTGCATAGTTCCATAATACATCATAACCAATGTCATATCAATAAATTCAATAAATAAATAAACAAGCAAATTACTAAAATAATAAAGTCTTTCACTGTTAGAAACAGAGCAACAAATAAAGGCTAATAGGAAGTTGGGTTTTGTACACACTGTTGTTGGGCCGTGGCTAACCAGCCGTTTTGGAGGATTCCTAGTTTAGTACATGTAGGTTTTTATTCTAGGAAGACATTTTATTCCTTCAAGATATGCCCCAGTCTGCTAGGGACATGACCTTGGTTGCTAGGATGCTGAGGTCCTAGCCAGTCGGTGTGCAGAGTTGGAAGTTTCGGCTACAAGGTCTTACCCACGCTTTCCACTGTGCCTGCAGCTCTCTTATTTCTATTACTCTGGAAGAGAACACGTTGCCCGCTCTCTCAGGGAAGATCAGAGTTGCATGATTATTCCCGAACTCCTGACTTTGAGTCAATACTCCCTCCCTCTCTTAGCCCAGCATTTTGCTTTGTCTTTTAGGGTAACTTGGGTTCTTGATCTGGCTGTTACTATCCCTGCACATAAAAAATTGCTTAAATGTTCAGAGCTTCCTTACCCTTCTTCTCTGTAAAATGACAACCTCACGGGGGCATAATAAGTATTAAATGAATGATATGTGTGAAAACACTCTGTGAACTGACTGTAAAGCACAATACAGTTCTGAACTAGACTGTAACTTCTCTCTGTGGCATTAGCTGGGCTCCTCATTCTTTTTCACCACCATGCCTGTTGCTGCAGATTTTGTCTGGTCTGTGAAGTTTACAAAGTACTTTCACATATTCCTAAAGGCAGGGGAGAACGAACATGCCTCAGAGTCTGGAAGCTACTGAGAAATTTCTTTCAAGTCTCACATAATCTTAAAAATGCATGTGGATCTTGCATTTTGCTCCATAACATATCTGTTTTATAGGAAAGTAATGTTCTGAAACCCCTTGTTATGGAGTGAGACTGACAATTCAGGAAGGTGTACCATATTACTTCTGGTATTTGTATACCACCTAGCATGCCCGTAAACGCCCCTGTGAGTACACATACCTCCGCTTAACTTGTACAGAAACAACCTCTGCACCATTCATTTCTGAGAAGTTTGGTTCCTTCCATTTCTTGTTTTCAAAGTTAGATGTAAGATGGGCTGACAAATTAGCATAGATACAGAAATGTGGGAATAGAATGGAATGGATTGTGGACTGCAGAGGGGAGTAGCTTATTACAAGTATATAAACATGCTTGCTCCTGTTGCTACACAAAACAATAAAAATTGCCAGAGGAGTGAAGCAAATTAGCAGTGTTTCTATATTGCAGGGGAAAAAGTGGTGAAATTGGGAGCAGAAATTGTAGACCATACTCATTTAAATAAATACAGATAACCAAGTGTGAACTTTGTTGACTACATAAAGTCTATTTTAATTTCTTAATCCTTATCCAAGAATATGTTTTTATCAGTTTTAGAGTGAGAGAGAGAGAGAGAGAGAGACATTGATCAGTTGCCTCTCATATGCACCCTGAGTGGGGATTGAACCCGCAACCCAGGCATGTGCCCTGACTGGGAATCAAACCCATAATCTCTTGGTTTACAAAATGATACTCCAACTAACTGAGCCACCCAACCAGGACCACAAACTTTATTTTATTTTCTGTGTGCCCACTACAAGGAATAGTATATTCCACATTAGTTGTTTTAAAATGGAAAAATTGTCTGCTTCTACAAGGTGTTTTAACATTGTCAGTGCTCTGGGACACTCCCCATAATTTCCTCCCTTCCTTGATTTTCCTCGGTCCCTTACTCCTAAGTAAATATCCAGTCTGAGTGAAAACCATGTTCATGCTTAGCATGAACAGTTTTGATGCAAAGCCTCTAGACCCCTCTCAAATATGTTTCTACCCCTGAAGACATCCCTTCGTTCTATACAGAACTTCTGGAGATCCCATGGTATGTGTGTGTTAAAATACAAAAAATAAGAAATTTACTGTTTTAACTATTTTAAAGCATACAGTTCAGTGAGGTTTAGTGTATTTACTATGTGCAGGCCTACTATCTAGTTTTGGGCCATTTTCATCTCCCAAAAGGAAAAGCCATCCCCATTGCATAGTTATTGTCCCTTCTCCCTTCCCCAGCCCCTGGCAGGCACTCAGTCTATTTTCTGTCTCCGTGAATTTGCTTATTCCGGGTATTTAATTTCCATGAATGGAATCACAAAATGTGGCCTTTTGCGTCTGTTTCTTTTTTTCACTTAGCATCATGTGTTCAAGGTTCATCGACCTTTAGCATGTATACTTCATTTCCTTTTATGACTGAATAATATTTTATCATATGGATATACCACATTTAGTTACCCAGTCCTCGTTTTTGGTCATTTGAATTGCTCCCACCTTTTGGCTATTGTGAATCGTGAGGCGATGAGTATTCTTGCACAAATTTTTGTTTGAACACTGGTTTTCAGTTCTTTGTGATATATTCCTAGGAGTAGAAATGCTGGGTCAAAAGATAATTTGGTGTTTAACTTACTGAGGGACCGCCAAATTGTTTCCTATAGTGGCTGTACCCTTTTACATTCCTACCAGCTACGTATAGGGGCTCCACTCTTTCTTGTCCTTGCCAACACTTGTTTGTTTTTTAAGTAGCCATCCTAATCCATGTGAGGTGACATTGCACTGTGGATATGGTTTGCATTTTCACAAAAACTAATGAAATTAAGCAACTTTTCATGAGCTTGTTGGTGACTTCTATATATTCTTTGGAGACATGTCAAATATTTGCCCATTTATAACTTGGGTTGTTCATCTTTGTGTCCTGATGTTTTAAGCATAAAACTTGAGACAAATTGGAAGCTACTGGTATCTTTTTTATTAGAAATCACACAACTTGTATAAGTCTTAAGGGTAGATTTTTCTAAGTTTTTTGTCTGGTATTCACTGAGAAGTCCTTTCTCATTTCCTTCCCTTTGATCGTCGGTCCTCTGGCTCCATCTGTCAACCTTTGATTTCAGCAAATAAATGAGACACTGCAGAAGCAAGTCTTATTATTGCATCTGAAGCTTCATCATCGTGGGTAGTAGCCAGGAGTCAGTAATGCCATCAAAGAAAATTGCTAAATGGCTCTGACTTCATTGTTCTCCATTTGCATTAGTAATTGCTCTAAGCAATAACATTATTATAACCGAAACCAGCATCCTGTTATTTTTCATTTATTTGATTTAATACATAGAGATGGAGTCTTTTAAAGAGCATTTACTTTTCTTCTACACATCACCAAAATTACTCTCAATGGAAACATTTAGCCTGATAACATGAATGAATTCCCTTTTAGATGCATTGACTAGGTGGGAATCAGAGCTTCTGATTTTATTTGAGCATTTGGTGTAAATGAATAAGAGGAGGAATGGTAGTGGATTTTACTGTGGCTGCATTAGGGTCCTACGAGCAGGAGTAACGTCTGGGATCATTTCATTTAAATGTCTGTCTTACCTATTAAGATCATAGCACAAAGAAATCCAACTTAGGAATGCTGGAAGTGAAATTAAATCTTGGCAGTCAAGCCCTTGCTGGGTGGCTCATTTGGCTGGCGTGATGCTCTTGTACACCAGGAAGTTGCGTGATCCATACTTGTCAAGGCATGTGCCTGGGTTGGGGGTTCATTCCTCAGCTGAGGCACATTACAGAAGGAACTCCAGTCAGTGTTTCTCTCTCACATCAGTGTTTCTCTCTCTCTCCTCCTCCCTTTCTCTCTAAAATCAATAAACATATCCTTGGGTAAGGATTAAAAAAAATCCCAGCAGTCAGGTTTAGTCATTGTCTTATTTAATCGAGCTTTGCTTTTTTTCTTCTCACTTATAAATTATTGTTTATGATACTTTGTATCTGCTGGTACTTCATATCCTCTATAGATTTCTCCAGCTATGCAAAACACAGAGATCAGTGATTGGTTATCATTTGAACCTTTGTATGACTTTAATAAGCTGTGTTTTATATTTAAGTAGTTTCTCCCCTGGTGGTTGCCCATAGCAGACTTGGGAGTTTGATAGCTCTTCACTCCTTATTTCACATTTCATCTCAAAGTAATTATACGCTGTGCCCTTAAGCTTCAAAAGCATCAAAATATTTAAAATTACACAATTAAACACTTCAGATAACAATGTTAAAACCTCAGGAAAAGGCACTCCAGAGCAAGGTGCTTCATGCTGGAATCTTAATTCCACTTCCTTCTTCTCTAAAATCTTCTGACTCAGAGTGTGCATCTTTCATGCTTGTTTCAGGTTCAGGGGGATCCTGTCTCAAAAAGCCTACTCATTCACGATGCCATTTTACAAGGGAAACTCCTGCCACACCAGCTTTGAGAAGCGAACAAATGATGATCTTGAGGTTGATGGTGATAGTGATCAAAGCCATGAGCGCGTGCTGGACCTCTGGTGCTGTGCTAGACTCCGTGTTGTACATCATCATGTTTGAGCTGTACCACAACTCCACTAGGAGGGTGTTATTACCTTCTCATTTTACAGCTGGAAAGGCTGAGGCTCAGAAAGTTGTTGACGGTCACTCAGGTAATAACGCACAGAGTAAGGATTTAGTCCTAGATTTCCCAGATGGTGGCCCTGAAAAGGCAAGCTGGGTAGGTTCTAGGAGGCACCTAGTGTGATTGGTCTTTACCACGATCTCCTCTGGCAGAGTGCACCTGACTTTCCCAGGTGGGTTGTTTTCAGGCACCCCTGTTTCCCCTGCCCCCTGTTTCATTCATGTAGTAATTACCTCCACACTTGTCTTCATCTTCCTGGATCTATGTCTCCTGTCTCTCTGCCTTCAAAATACAACACAGAGCAGGAACTCCAAGTCTGTGGAAGGAATGGTTGAATTAATGAGAAAAAATAAATGTGTGTATTTGAGTGAATTAACAGATTGTTTCCTGATCTTCTCCCAACTCCTAACAAAATGGGCCCAGCTATCTCCATAGCTTCCTGGATAAATTGCTCCATTATTTTTCTCTTTAGTTTCTTCAGTCCCCATCATTTCTTTCTTAAGCCTTGTGCTTTCTTTTTTCCACAATTGGCATTCTATATGCACTGAGCCAAATTAAGTCTCTTAAAATTGTAGGTGTCTACCCACTAGTGAGTCTTGAAATTAATTTAGTGGGTGGCAGTCAGCACGTGTTTAAAAGAAATAAACAGACTACAAAATGATACACTTTATCAGCATGCATGGCACATGGAAAGACACAGTATTCATTTCAGGTGGATGGACAAAAAGAGGATACATGTGTATCAAGAGTACTGATTAAGTATCATACAGTAAGACATGCTTTAAGCAGGGCAGATACCATATTGGCATTTAAGGCAGTGTATTTCAAAATGTTTGGCCACTATCTTCACTAAGAAAAACATTTTACACTGTGGCCTTTCACATATCTGAGTGTGTGTGTACTAGATTGCTCTGTGAAGTATATTGCTTCCTGTTTGAAGTACACTGTCTGTCCTAAGTGATATCCCAATGTGTAACTTGTAGCCAAATGTCGCTTGTCCTGTTTAAACAGCTCCTAGAGTTTTATATTTAGTCAGCTTTTATGAAAAGTAAGGCCAAGATTTAGGAAGTTTAATCCCAGTACAATTATTTTAACATTGGCTAATCAAATTTTTTTTAATGCTACAGAGAATTTTAATAGGAAAAAAAAGAAAGTTTAAAAAAAATTAATAGTGGAAGTTTAACTTTAAATTTCACAGAATTATTTCATTTTGTACTCTTCTTTAAATTTGCTTCTCCAAATATTGCTTTAGGTAAATCGTGGGGGGCTCCATTTATGTCAATCAATAGCATTAATTTAGGATTTAAACTTTAACTTGCTGTGAGAGAGCTAACTTTGCCATGGAATGCATTCATGTGCAGAACTGCCTTGCACAGCTCATTGGAGGTAAGACCATTTTTACTTCACACGCCAAGCATTTGCCGCTTTGTATTTTCATATTTCTCTATGACTCTGCAGAGACAAGCTTTTGATTGGTTTAGTAGCAAGTCTAAGATGCTATTCTTAAAAATACCTGGTAGTGAATTAAATACCCAAGCAATACTGCTCTTCCTAAAGCAAATATTTGTTGAGTGCTTACTCTGAGCTAGGCAACTGTTGGACAGCAGCTTACTAAAATGAGCAAGATATAATCCCTGCTCTGAAGGAGAACCTGGTCTAGGAAACTTCCCACCTTAGGACTTGGTTTCATCTCACCTGGGTCTATGGGTGGACTGAAGATCCTCCCATTTGTCTGCCCAGGCCCACCCTACACCCTTCACCTTTGCTCTCTGCCCAGTGGTTTGACCTATATAGACTGCAGCCAAGGGCTCTCTTGCTTGTTGGCCTCATCAGAGGGAGGGAGGAGAGTGAGGTTGAAGTATTTATTGCCCCAGTTCCCTCCTTGCAAGGTAATTGCCAGGCTGGCTCTATGTCTCCCAGTGATCATGTGCCCTCCTATCGGTCCTCCAGTCCCCCACCGGTACCAGGCTTCGGTTGCAGCCCTTTCCGCTGTGGCTTCTCAGCAGCAGTCAGCACCTTGTAAATCGACCCTTTAGTATTAGGTACCTTGACTGAGCAGTACTTTAACCCTAAACCTTCTCCTTTAAGACATTCAGTTCTCCTAACATACTTCTTAGCTAATTTTTCAACATACACAGTTGAAACAATTTCAAAAAGACTTATGTATATTTATATGTTTCCAGGAAGCCATTGTATTCATCAATATGGAAAGGTATTTAAAACCACAACTTCTGGTTCCTACAACTATGTTTCATATCTACCCAATTGATACTCGAAAAGCTTCATAAATATTTGTTATTGTGGGTGATTGATGTTGAGCATGACGCATGAAGCAGCTGTAGCCTTCATTGTTAATTACCTGGTTCACTGGGCTTCCTGGTAAATATCCTGGGAGGAATAGCCTTGAGGGAGGGTAAGAACTGACCACCTTGCTAACAAATTTGCCACCAGCCCCTACCACATGAGTCCTAGATGAGCATTGCTACCTGTTCTCAGGATGAATGAAGAAGGACGCAGTGATAATTTAACCCCCTGGCAACTGCAGTAGCAGAGTCAGTGGCCATTTATTCATTGCCTGTTGTATACCAGGCACTGTACTGGGCCAGCATCCTACTAGAATCTTTAAAATTATCATCTTACTCTATCATCACAATTCCTCTCTGACGTAGCTCTGAATTCCACTGTGTAGACAAAGATGCTGGGGGTTAAAGAGAATGAGTGACTTGTCCAGGATTGCGCAGCTGGTGTCAGAAGTAAAGTTTGAACTCAACCTCATTTAACAAAGAAGCTTTCTTTTCACTGTCTCATCTCTTCTTTGGAAGATGAGCCTCTTCCAAAGGCTTTTGAGCCTCTTTGTTTCTGTCACCAATTTTGCCAAAGGTTACATATGCCATTGTGTATGACTTCTTCAAAAGTTTCAAACTTTTTATAAAAATTAGGCGTTCTATCAATTGCAGAAAAAAATCTGACTTGAAATGATCTCTTTCCCATCCTGTGGTAAAAGAATAGAGAGCGTGGAATTCAAGGGAGAATGAAGAAGAATAAATTAACTGTATATTAGCAAAGAACCTGGGGGACCCTCAAGTGAATAATAATCAAACATTGACTTTTCTGCATTTTAGATATTGAGCCATTTGCCCTACAACCTAATGAGACTTTCTCCTGACTCCAGGCTTTGAACTTGTGGTGTCCTTGGAGAGTAAAAGGTTTTACCATTGACTGGCTCAGGCACTTCCGTGTGGTTTTAGAACAACAGTACCTACACTGTATTCCCGTGGGAGCAAGCACTTCCCAGGGTTTCTGCACTAAGACGAGGGACTAAACTGAAAAGAAGAAAGGAAACCAAGAAGTCTATCTGAAAACTGTCAGTATCATCTCGATGGGGAGTGATGATGTTTTGACTTCAATGGAACAGCAAAAGAAGGCAAGCCAACTGGTTATAAATTTAATTTATGAAAATAATACTACAGGCCTAAAGCATTCAACAGAGCAGCCATCGATTCTTCTTTCTTGTTCCTTGGGGAGCCGTTGCTGCATTTGATACGGTGAACTCCAAATTGTCTTACTTCATCATTTAAATGTCATGTCAGCCATACAGGGAGAGCAGCTGAGGAGTTGCACACTTACTAGGGAAAGACAGGAGAGTGTTTTTCACTTCTTTAGGAAAAAATATTACTTGGTTGACAGATTTTCCCCATTGGTAAGAGTTGTCATTGTTTTTTCCCTAATTCTTCTCCTCTTCTTTTTTTGTTGCCACCACAGCCTTGCATTTCCTCAGTTCAGTGTAAGGCATTGGGAAAGGGTAAATCATAATGTTCCGGATCTGTGGTCTTTCTTAACCTCTGGGATTATTTGCTTTAACATAGTTGTTGGAAAGTCAGCTGTTACCTGCCAGAAAATAAAACAACCAATTTTTCATCACAAGTTAAATAAACATTGAAAAATAAGCATTCTACAAGGACCATTAGCTTATGTATCACTGGAAAATATTTTATGAGTCTTGGTATAAAGGGTGCTCATATGAAAAATAAATTGTGCCATAACAAACATTTCTCCTTGTCATGGTTGGTAATAGCCCTAATATCGAATAAATCTAAGTTGAATAGTGTTAGTCCGCAGAAAAACTGACCTTCAGTTTCTAATAGGCAGGTTAAATCATCGTGATGATGACACAGTCTCAGATATAAGGAGACACAAACTTGTATCAACTCCCTGGACATCTTTTATTTAGAAGAGGAGAGATGTCTCAATGAACTGAGATTGCTCTGTAGTGACCTATTTTATTTATGTGCCTGCTTACTCTGACTATCACTTCACCCGCGTGCCAAGGAGAGTTCTGCTCATAATTCCCTGGGGATCTTGAGAGAAAAACCCATAGACACACATAGATTAAAAACCGTGAGTAGTTATATCCATCAAATTAGAAATAATTTTTAAAGTGTAATAATCTCTGCTGGCACGATCTCAGTGGAACTCCTGGGCTCACGTCCTGTTGATGGCAATGTAATTCATTTGAGAAGCATTTTGGCAACACGTTAAGGTGTCCGGATCCTTTGATGCTATATTTACACTTTTTTGAACTTAGTCTTAGGAAATCCTTTAGAAGAATTAAAAAAAAAAGATAAGATGTTTATTGCAGAATTTTTTTTATATTAGTAAACATTTAAAAACAACCCAGAGTGCTCAACAATTGAGAAACTTTTATAACATTTTTCAAAATCAATGTGTCTTTATATATATGAAGTCCAATTAGTAATGTGAAATTTTATTATATAGGGCTCAGTGAAAAAATTCTGATTATGATAGTATAAAATTCTTGTATCCATGTAAAATGAAATTTGGTAAAATGTGTTCAGATTTACCTTTTAAATTTTATTTTACTGTTGCGGTCTTGCTTTGCAGTTAATAATAATTAAGGTCTAAAAACCACTTGACTGTGAAGATTAATATCAATGAAAAAGGTTGGTTATTTTTTTTATTGGAACTTTGCTAAGAATATTGTTGTTCAAATGGAAACCTTTGAGGCCTAAAATTATCAAAGATTTGGGAATTTAACATTTAAATGATTGTCTTTGAGCAAAAGTGAAACCAAATAGGTCAACAAAAGAGTTAGACATCTTTCCATAATAATGAAACCTGCCATTCTTGTCCTTTTGGGGGTTTTGATGTTGGTGCTTGGGGTGAAAGTTCACCTCAGATGATTGAGACACGGGAAACGAGTAAGTTCTTTAGCACATTGCGGCAATGCAGCCTTGGCCAGGACCTCAAAGTGCTCACCGTGTTTGGGGAAGGGGCTCTAGTGCAAAGAACCACAGAACGGAAATAGAATATCACCTCCTGGTTTGAATCAGAGCTAAACACATCCATAGAAAAAAGCCTATTGAAATAACCCAAATACATAACCATACAGGGTTGGTTAAATAAAGCATGCTGTAGACCTAGAATGGACTATTAAATGGGCACTGGAAGTAAAGTAGAAAAAAGTATATTAATCTGAGTAAAGTCCACAGTGAAATTATGTGGGAAAAGGGAGATGGAAAACTATGCATTGAACATGATCCCAATTTTTATACTCACTCATAAGAAAAAAATCAAAAAGTTGTAAATTTGTCAATAGTCATTATCTGAATAGTGGATAGCATGTAATTAATTCTCTATTCATGTCCATGTTCTCCTATTTCATTCTCCTTCAATTAGGAGAGTTGTTTGTAAAAAATTGTTTCTTAAATTGAGTTTAATACAGGCACTCAAATGCATATTGATTGAAATAATTTTGGGAAGAGGTAACATAAATTAAAATGAAATAAAATGTCATTTTGATTGCATCAATTGACTGAAGACTACAGCAGTGTTCAGATAAGGTTTTGTCTTATGTAATTCCACCAATAAATAGCTTGCGTTGACATGCCAGATATTGATATTTATGCATATACAAGGTCCTGCTGAAATTCATATTTTTTCTGAAAAAAATTGTTTTGTTAGATTATGAGGTTATATATACCAGATTCAATCCACTCTTCCTTCCTTCCCTCTTCTCCATTTATCCTCATTCCTTTCAGTTCTAGAATAGTAAGCAGAGTGAGTGAGTATGGGTTTAGCTCAGTTTGTCAGTTTGTGAAAGGTCTTGGGTTCATTAAATCTTTAAAAAATGAAAGAAGTGGTCAGCAAAGACCCTCACTAGATAAAGCTCTTACCCAGAAAACATGTCAGTGCCTGTGATTTAAACAGCTCTTTGGGGCACATTGAGGAGCTTGGTGTTACCCTTCTGGATTCATATAGTAAGAAACAAAAATTCCCTTAGCCTTGAATCTTATTAAATAGAACAGCATGCAGAAAGGCAATGAATGTTTTGTTTGTGAATATATTGAGGGTGGTTTGCCCTCAAATTTACCATCTTCTCATCACTGAATAAACCAGCCCGATTGTTAACAAAATGCTCTGCTCTCAAGGCTACTACTTTTATCTACCCCTCTGAAAGTATTGATAAATGAGGAGTTTAGTTATAATTCTGTTCCTGATCATTAGTCATTTCTTACCCAAAGATTTTATCTTTGCTTGTAGTACATGAGCATCTAGACTCCTATCATTTGAGGTTGAAGGGCTACGGAATTCCAGGTCAAGAGTGTGGTGGACCAGGGTAGTTAATCATTAGAAGGGATTTCTAACTAATTTTACAGGAGCAAAAAACTATGGAAATAGTTTTTAGTGGTTTTGAGTAAATATTTATGAAATGGAAGGAAGGAAGGAAGGTGGAGGAAAGAAGGAAGATAAACATGTCCTCACACATAAAAAAATATTAGTTTTTTTCTTGACCACTGCATCTGCTGAGGAGGCATTGTTTGCTTTTTTCTGCTGTGGTGATAGAAAAGAGAAAGCCTCACAAAAGGGTAACCTATTGATTATTACCATAGTATTAGCTAAGTGATGAAATAATGTTATTTATGCTGTAGACTATTATTGCTTCTGTTTCTTTTAAATTGCTCTGGTTATGTGTTGCAAAAATTTAGCCTGGGGGTTAGCCAAACATAATTTTTTCCCCTAATAATAGACGACCATTGAAAGACTCCTTTTTCCCAATTTACCACTATCCTAATGCAACACACCTCCTCCTGTTTCCTCCTTCATGTCCTCATCATTTACATTTTTGTTACTTTCCTATAGATTTGAAGGATGACATCTAATAATACAAAACATCAGATTGCCCCAGGGCCTAGCACAGTGTCTTGCATAGTGTAGACACTCAGTAAATATTTAATGAATTCAATTCAGAACCCTGGGGAAAAAAGACACAAATTTATCAAATAATTCGCAAAGAGACATATCCCTGGCAGCTAATCCAGTTAAATGTATGAAAGGAAGCTGAATCCAAAACATGTTTCAAATCACTTCTCTTTTTATAAAATTTTTGTTTTGTGGCTGAAATACTTGTTTCTCAGTATGTTGATCAAATGTGACTTGGGCCAGAGAGATTCACAATAAATAACACCAGGAGGCTTATGAATGATGTATAAAGCCCACCAATTTAATGACAGGTAAGGCAGAGGAGAGCAATTACTTTATTTCAGAACAGCCAAAGTCTTGGTAATGTAATGCCACCATGGGAATACTGAGTGGCTATGACCAGTGTGGAGTCAGTGCCTAGAATTTTAAAAGTCTGAAATGTTGTGACAGGTATTTGATTTTGGGGGTATTAATGGAGCCATTGCTTCAGGTGAGCACAAATGAAAATGGCCTCTCTTGCTTCTCTTGCATTTGCCCAGTGAAGGTTACCTGGGCCAGCTGAGTGACATTTACAGTATTAATCACACTTTACTTTCAGTGAAACTGGACTTTTTTAAAAATAGCATCCTTCATGGCTTACTTTCTCTCTGAAGCCTAGGTTCTGCAACAAATCAAATTATTTATTACATTGCTACTGTGTGCCTAGTACTGTGATTCTCTGTCATTGACTTGATGGAAACATAGATCATAATATTATTGGGTGGAAATGAATCATAGCTCATGGGTGAGAGAGATTCCGAGTGAAACTAATTGACTGCTGGCATCGAGGGGTGAGGAATGACATGGTTGATTGGCTCACCAAAGACAGGTCTCCTCTCACACTAGATCGATTCTATTTCTGTGTATAAAACCAGTCACTCAATGCTTATTTATTAAATAAAGTTCTTATTATATTAGTCAGGATATTTTTCACTTGCAAGTTAAAAGGAAACTCCAGCCAAAAATGGCCTGAGTAAGTAAGGAAATTATTATACCACAAACATGAAATATGCTCTCTCCTGTGTGGTCTCTGTTTTCAAGCAGGTTTTTCCCTCATGCTTATCCAAATCCAATAGGGTGAGGAATCAAGGTTTTTTGTTGTTTTGTTTTATTGTTTGTTTCCCAAGAGTCTGGACAAAAAACTCAAGGCTTGATCTCTTTAGTCCAAGTTGGATCACATGTCCATCTCAAAAACCATCACTGAGGCCCTTGTCTTGCCTGGGTCACCCGTTCTGTCTTGGAGCTAGCATCAGCTCCACACAAGCTGGGCTGAGCATGGGGAAGGGATGATTTTGCTCAGGTGCTTTTACCAGAAGCAGAGGCTGGATGCTGTTAACACATGAGAAATGTTCAATATACTTACTGATAATCAGGCCTTGTGCACGTTGTTGATACAGAGACAAACAGAACTTGATCTCTTTCCTCTTAGAATCTCACCCCTCTGATCTGTACTAATAATCCATTGTCAATTCACTTTCTCACTTTAAAATTCTAATCATGCCTTACCACTCCTCAAGAATATTGCAAGTTCTTCATTACCTATTGATTAGAATATGAACTCCTTAGTTAACCTCCCTTTCTATTTACTTTTCAATCCTGGCAAAGCAACTGGTCACATATTTTTTGGGTCATCCTGCTGCTGTGGCTTTGCCCTAGACTATCTTGCTTCATGCCTATCAATGGTAGTCTCTTCAGGTCCAAATCAAATACAGTCTTCATGAAACACCCTCTGAGTTTCTTATTCTAATATTTTAGCACTTACCATGAACCTTTTTATAGTGCTTACTTTTTTTAACAAATATTTATTGAATGCTTACTTCATGCTTATTGATATTCTAGAAGTTTCTTTATTTTTTCCACTTTGTAGTATTATTCATGCAGTTCTTGTCTTTTCTCCCTGTAATCAATAAGCTCATTGAAAGTGAGGTCTTCAAAGGCAATGACACACCTACCCAGTGTGGACAATCAGCGTATGACTCACGAATAAACAAATGTTTACCGTTTGCACACGTATTGAGCACTACCAGCATCTAAAGCCGAAGAGGTTGGAGCTCTGTTTTCTCTCCGATTTCTCTCCGCACAAAGGATGGCAGCATGTGTGTGCCTTTAGCACTCAATACACATCTGTTGACTCTCTAAATGATGTAGAAATTTAAAATATTCAAATATCTAAGAATAAACTTTTTCCTCTTTGTTTTACAGTCGTTGGGCATCATTTTTGAAACATTCCGTTGTTCCAACACCTTTTTTCAAGGATGTCCAAGTTCTCCAACTTACATAGAATGATGTTTATGTTTTTAACAATGGGCCGTTTTTTCAGTAATTGCACATGGCAGCTGCACCGACCCGTCGTCAAGGACTGAGCGTTATGAAGTCCTTCCGCAGTCAGCGCAGGCCCGCGCTGTGGGAAGGTGCGAGTCGGAGTATTCAGTGGCCCTAGAAAAATTGGTGTTCAGTGAGGTAAACACTCCATCTGTGGGGTCCCTTACAAGTGTAATTGATCATTTGCTTCTATTTGTGAGTTTGTGATTTGAATTGACTAACCTTTCTGATGTTTTTATGTAGAAATTTGGTCTAAAATCCATAAGCCGTAGATGGGTGGGAGACAAGATTTGCTTTCTTGGTCTCGGACACATTAACAAGGACAAAGTTTCTCATGCTATGACTTCTCACCTGAACAAGAGACTGGAAGTCTCTGCCATCTTTCTTTTCTTTCCAGTTTCCCTCCTCATTCCTCTTCATGAATAATTTCTCAGCCATCTCAGATGAGTGCCAACGGGTGTTGATTGAAATTGGCA
This sequence comes from Anoura caudifer, assembly GCA_004027475.1. NCBI lineage: Eukaryota > Metazoa > Chordata > Mammalia > Chiroptera > Phyllostomidae > Anoura > Anoura caudifer. Next base: position 23,935 of record PVKU01000523.1, read on the forward strand.
ACTAGCATGGCCTTGGTGACCCGTGTGAGAGCAGTTTCAGGAAAGTGATGAAGGGAGAAGGCAGACCGCAGTGAACTGAACGGCGTGAATGATTGAGTCAATAAAGTCTGGTGAGGAGTGCTAGGGCTCTGAAGCTGGACCGCCCAAGTTCAAACCCAAACTCTCTGCCATTCCCCAGCTGTTGCCTATGGGCAGGTTATTAAATAACTGCCTCTCTCTCTCTCTCTCTCTCTCTCTCTCTCTCTCTCTCTCTCTCTCTCTCTCTTTCTCTCTCTGCCTCAATATCCTCTTCTGTAAAATGAGAATATAAATGGAATACTCTTGCGGTTATTGTGAGAAGTAAATGAGTTTAAGTGGATAAAATGCTTAGAACAGCACCAGTTTCCTTACAAGTCCTCAGTAAATGGTAGCTGTGGTTTCTGATAAATACTCAAAGACAACAAGTAGAGGCTGCTTTCAAAGCTTGGCTGTAAAAACCAGAGAGAAAATGAGGTCATTGTCAGATAGGGAGTAGAGATTAGGATTTTTTTTATTCCAGGTAAGTGAAAGATGACTATTTTATATATTGGAGGAAAAGAAATGGTTATCAGAGGGTGGCAGGTTGAAGATTTAGAAAAAAGAGGCCTGAATTACTGGAGTAATATTACTGAAAAGATGAGGGGGAATGGAACTTAGAGAAGAGGTGGATGGGTGGATGAACCTTGAATAGGAGTGTCTTCTTGTTTTCTAATGTTGAGGGTAGTAAAGAGGGGCAAAACTAAAGATGCATGTCTTTGTGGGTGGGGAGTGGAAAATTGAAGGCATTCAAGACTAAGAGCTGGTTGTCTTTGTGGCAGAAGAGCAAGCCCATCTGAGGGGAGAAAAGAGGTGGTGGGAGTGAGGAATGGAGTAGGACTGTGAAGTGAAGTCGTTACACGGGAGTAACTTCTGGAGACATGATCACACGAGCCAGAATGTATAGTCTGACAACAGCAGTGAGAATCCTGGTATGATAAGAAATTTTGTTCACAAAGTGAGGCACTGGTGTTTGCTTCCATAGGTGGAACATTTCTAGGCAGTAAGTCTAAGGTGAACCATTTCGAAATGTTTGTGGTCTCCAGCGTGGAGTGAGAATTTGAAATGATTTATTACCACAAATAAATGGTTGATTATATTCACATTTTTCTTGGTTTATTGAATCATCTTCCTCTGGCTTACACATTTGCAGTGCTATCGGAAAGGCTGTTTTAAGGTTGGATTAGATCCTATCCCTATCCCACCCAATCTGGTCTTGAATATACTTATAGATTGGAAATTCACTTTTTATAGAGCTGACTCTTCTGTTTTTGAGTACTGTAGAATCCATTAATATTGAAACGTAAGTGATAGAATATGGGTTTTATCTTGTGATGGTCACACAAAAAGCCCTCCCAACCTACTTGGTTTTTTGCAATGTTATTTTGTCACTTTTCCAAAGAGGTGAAGTTGATCCGCTCCCCTTGAATCTGAATGTGACTTGTGATTGATTTGACCAGGATGAGGCAAAAGTAACAAAATATGACTTTTTTGTGCTTAGGCCTTAAGAGACATCACAGTTTCCACATTTGCTCTCTTAGAATCCTGAGCTACCAAGTAAAGCCCAAGTTCCCACCCTGCTGGAGAGAGAGGCCAGGTAGACAGGCCGTGGGGGTGAAGGAGCTGGGAAGACATAGGCTTGGGCAGCTCCAGCCTGTTCAGCCACCTCAGCAGAATCACCAGGCGTGTCAATAACTCCAGCTTCTTTCCAGCAGACCCAGATACAGCCGCTCCAGCTATGTGGTGTAGGGACAAGCCATTGCCGCTGAACCCTACCTACCCACGGTACTTGCTTTAAGCCTCCAGGTTTTGAGAGCTTTATTGTGCTGCAATAGGATATGAAGGGGAGAATTCTCAAGATAGGGGACAAATTAAAAGACTTCAGACCTTATCCAAGTGTCAGGTGATAAGCTGACACGTCAGAAAGTGAGGTAGGGGAGACAATATGGGAGACAAGAAGGCCACAGGTTCTGATGGCCTGGTGATTAGATGGTGTTGGGGGACAAAGGAGGAAGGGAAATAAGAGATTGTACGAAGCTCTGGGAAATAATGTTGTGGGCAGCAATCTGTCTAGGTAAAGAACTGGATTCATGAAGAAAGCAAGTCCCGTTTACAGTTGTTATTCTTTGACGTGCCAGCACAGCTTCCAGATAGTAACATTCCCTTTGCAGCTGTCCAACGCTGAGGGCCAAGTTGGGGCTGGAGCCATCAGAGGTTTCAAACAAAGAGATGCAACCAGCCCTCCTTCCCTGCTGTTTCAGCCTAAAGGGTCCTTTCTCACTCTTTTCTCCTGTATTTAGCAGTGAAGGTGGAGACATCAAGCAAAGGCAGAAGGGAGAAGGGAAGGGCAGGGAGAGGACACACAGGGAGAGAAGAAGGCAACATGGAATCCTGTGGGATCGTGCCTTATTTCAGTTACACCTCTTGGAAGGCTGCACTGCCTAAGTAAAAAAATAAGGAACACAGCATACACAGTCAACTAAAATTATCACCGTTCAAAGCCTCTCCCTTTAAATAGACCCACATGAAAATAAAAGCCCTAACCTCAGCTTTTAAAACCACAATGAAAGGACTAGAGATGTTCTCCTTTTATGGATTCTGAAGCTTTCTAAAGGGTACTTTTGTGTTCTGAGCAGGTTGGCTGATGTCTGCGTGTGCACGCACAGGGAGGAAGCCGAGAATGCTGAGGTGGCCAGATTTCTCCAGGCAGGCAATGTCGCAATGTCCCACTCGCCAAGTTGGGCAATATCTGTAAGAAGAGTAGAAAATAAAATATACTGTTGGCCTTCTCAGGGAGACAGTACAGTGTAAACGCTATATGCTCATGCTCTGTGGTCAGCTAGGACCAGTTCAAATCCTTGTCCCATCACGTGCTGACCTTGTGGTCTCAGACACACAATTAACCCCACGGAGCCTCAGGTATGTCAGCTATAAGATGGGGAGAATACTGCCTTCCGCAGGGGTTGTTTGAAGAGTCCGTGTGATACTGTGTGTGAAACATTGAATCTGTTGAGACTATGTAAGTGGTACGTACCGTCATTGAAATTACTGGTAATTTGGAGCTCATCCGCCTGTCATCGAGATGATTTTTCACTAATACTGATGACACAGGGAAATGAGGTCTGAATGCATTTTAGTTCATGATTTATATGTAACAAATGTTTATTATATAACAACGGGTCATTTTATAATTTATACATATCATTACACTTTCTCTCCTGGAGACAAATTCTGTTGTTTCACAGAATCTTTGTGAATCTTAACGCAAATCAAAAATGACATACTGGGTGTTGTTTATTATTAGGCTACTTACAGCAGTTAAGTGTTGAAAACAGAAAATGAGAAAATGCATTAAGTAAATAACGTGTAAGCAGTTCTGAATCTAGTTCGGATCTACGCGTATGCTGGGCGTTAATAAGACCATTCACCACGGTCCTCGATGGGACAGGACCCTTTTCATTGAGAGGCAGTGTGGTCAGGTGTGACTTAGAGGACTGAGGACCATTGAGCACATCAGCTCTGAACAACATCCTTGTGCTCTGCACACATTTCTTTCTCTTCCTCAGAGGGGCAGTTTAGGTTCCAGGCTTTATGGCATCGGGCATAAGCTGCCGTTAAAATCTTAAACTGAAAATTTGTGTTGCCCTTTCTGAAAATGAACAGTTGGTCAGCCCCAGATGATTGCGGCTCTCAGATGTAATTGTTATGTGTGCAATTAGCTTGACTAGCCCTTCACGATATGGGTGTTTAGGGAGTTTTCCCGTCACCCATGGGTGGGCTGTGGTGGGATCCTTGCCGGCGCTGAGTGTTTCTCTCAGCCCTGCACCTGCAGCTGCTCCTGTCTCTCTGTGGACTCGGGACAGAAACATCTTCCCAGAAGTCATGACCTAGAACTGCCTTGGTCTTTTCCTTTCTACCTGATGTCCCAAGATGCTTCCCTGGAAACACTGGCAGAGTGTCTTTTTTCCCTTCTTTGCCGCGTTGTTCTGCCTACCTTTCTATTTTCCATTAACTACATGGAGAGACAAGGGAGAAATAATTTTAAAACATGTAAAGTGCCACAAAATATTTATCCTTGGACACGCAGAGAACAGATTACATTCTTATCTTTTAATGCAACGTGTCCCATGAGTTCTGTCCTCAGTCACTTTTGTTCAGCATTGTGAAACCTGCGGGCCTGTGACCAAGGGACATACCCACAGCACAGTCCTCTTTGGAAGAAGGGCAGACAGGGAGGAACGCTGCAAAGGGCACTGTAAGCTGCTTCTGCGCTGCTATGGGTATGACCTCTCACTCCTGACTCCCTCTGGGTCTCGAAAATACGTGCAGTCCTGCGTGTGTCACCTCCTCACCTCACTGATTCTATTCTGTTGGTCTGGTCTCGGGCTAATTTCCGTCTGGCCAACATTATGATCTCTAAGTGCCAGCCTGCCGGCCCAGGGCTATCACACTTGCCTCACAGGTGTCGTCTTTATCAGGCTCTCGCAGTCAAAGCCTATCCTGACTGGGACGGAGAAGTTCCTTTGCTAGATGGAGACCTCCCGTCCTGAGCTTTCGCAAACGCATCCTGTTTGTTTGTTTGTTTGTTTGTTTTGGGGAGTGCTCTCTGGTTTATTTCCTGAGAATATTCTTTTGACTCCCAACCTGAGCCAGTGCTTGCCCTATGTTTGATGTATCGTGGCTTTTCCATTCTGATTGATCTACTAATTTCTCTGGAGACTTCAGTCCTTCAGTGAAGTCAGGGTCTTTCACATATAGGCTCAGTGTCTCTCACCCATGTAGACAGAGAATGAGCTTTCATTAACACAAGAGAAAATGACATGGTTTCCTCTTCAAAAATCAACATGCTCCCAGTATAATTATTTTTTCCAGTAATGGAGCTCTAGATTTTTTCCCTCTGGTTGACCTTCTTCTCTAATTATCAGATTTGTGGCTGTACCCCTTCTGCTAGTTCATTAATATGTTATGGCCGCCCCAGCACAGCAGCAACATGCTTACAATGGTATTCGGGAGACATACAGCGGAACGGACATACCGTCCACTCCACATACATCTTCACGTCGCTGGAAAAGGTTAGTCCAGGAAGTAAGTTTGTGAGGGGTTATTGGAGTGTAGAGACAAAGCCCTCCCTTTTCTCCAAACCTATCAGAGCCTCAGAGAGTCAAACAAGATCTTGGCTTCCCATTATTGCGTTCCTCTTGGCCTGTGCAGACTCTTCTAAGTGGGTGTGTGTGTCAACCCATTGTTGTCCAACTGTATCCCTTTCCTGGTCAACCCATCTATAAAAAATTCACACTTTTTTTACTTAACATACTGGCCTAAAGGTAGGAAAGTTGTCTGTGGCTGTTGGTTAATAAAAGCAACAAAAATGACAGCTCCCACGTCTGTAATTAAATGTGTGAAACTAACAAATGCAAATAATAGAGAAAGATATTTTTTACTTTACCAGTCATGTTGTGACATCAATTTGTATTAAGTAATGAGAGTGAGAACTTAGCAGATTTGCTTTTCATTATGGTGCAAATTAGCATTCAACTGCTGATCCAAAATAGATTTGCAAAAAGTTACTTCTATCAATAATCACTTAGAGTTCATTTTACCCAGATAAATTAAAATCTCCAGTGATAACAAGCAGGACTTTTCCTCTGCATTTCTGAAAAAAATGATTAAAATAATAGCTATTTCTTACAACTGGATCTTGAGATTGGAAATACAGCATGTACATATGGTTTCCTTTATCTGCCCTTAAAGTTTCCATTAAGTGTAAACATGAATAAATTCTTCATAAAACTAAGAAAACAAGTTGGAATTCAAAAATAATGTTGATTAGACAAAAGTCAGGAAATCATGGATTTGAAAGATACCAAGATGCCCATTCTCCTGCATAGTATGGTAACCTCTAGCTGTTATCAGACTTAGCGATCTCCAAGGAAGGAAGAAGAAAAAAGATCCTTCAGTCATCAGCTTTAGGAGTTCCTTCATCCCTGTCCCAAAGACTGTTTCTTCAAACTCTCTTTATAACAATAAGTTCTTATGTATGCATATGGCTTACAAAACATATTTGTTAGTGATGGTAGAGGTGATGATAACATGTGGTCACTATCCTTTTTAATATCCTATAAATGTGGTATATAATAATAATAACCACAATCATATCAAAACACCAGATATTGAATATTTAAATGGGTTAGACAGTCTTCTGAGTCCTTTTTTTATTATTATTCTTTTAGTACCCATTGCTATTATCAATAGAGAAATAGAAACTTAGACCCTGGCTGGTGTGGTTCAGTGGACTGAGTACTGGCCTATGCACCTAAGGGTTGCTGGTTCAATTCCCAGTCAGGACATATGCCTGAGTTACAGGCCAAGTCCCCAGTAGGGGACGCATGAGAGGCAACCGCACATTGATGTTTCTCTCCCTCTCTTTCTCCTTCCCTTCTCCTCTCTCTAAAAATAAATAAATGAAATATTTTTTAAAAAAGAAATAGAAACTTATGAAAGGTAAGTAATTTGGCAAGTTACACTGTTTATAAGGAACAGAGTTGGAATTTGGACCACGTACTCCAAAGCTTCACTCTTAAACTCCTGATCCTGCATCATCATATTGTAACTGTGAATCTACTGAAAAACTCTGGGTAGGTCCCCTGTGAGTTTTCTCTTCTCTGGATTAATTATGTCCAATTTCTAACATTTTGTCACAGTGTCATGTTTTAGCATTAGTCACAAACAGACATGTATAGTATACTGTTAATTTAAAATCCACACACATCAAGAAAATTGGCCTAATTGGAGGAAATTAAGGTAGTTGCAATTTCCTAATGATTAAGCATGAGAATATGTTGTTAGAGAAAGTTGTAGAATTTTCTCATTTGAAAATCTGAAGGAGAAAAATGCAATTAAGGCTTTGCCCAACTCTAATTTTGACCCCAGTTCCCTGATTTTGTAAAATGAATGGCTTAGAGTAGGTGATCTCCTTATGTTGCCCCCAGATCTAACATCCTGAAAGTCTGTAACTTTGAGAAAAGAATTGGATGTGTTAACCTTTCAAGGTCCTTTTTAGACTTCTATTTTTATGCTTGAATGATTCTTAACTCTCTTTGGTTTGGCTCCACATTCTTCAGTCTCTTTTAAATGGAGACCTCCTAAGAGCTATTATTTAACCGTATCCCAAATGCACAATGTACAGAATTAAATACAACTGTGCATTTAGGACTTCGATAATCATAGTTCATCAGCACTATGTGTTCATTCTCCTATTTGACTAAGGTTAAAAAACAAGATGATATTTCCTCATCGGGTAGCATTGTGTATGTAACAGATTGAATCTTATAAATGCATTAAGCATGCTTATTTTAATATCTAAGCATATGCAAAAGTTCTAGAAATATTTTACATGCAAATGTCTAGGGATCTGCAAGGGACTATAATAGAAATCCATATTCTGTGACTTCAAAGCCTTAGTCTGGACAACTAATCACTTGGCTATTTCCAAATCATATTTCTTCAAACAAATCAAAGGCATTTATCCTACCCAAGACCCAAGTTCTGTGGCATGTTTGACATTTTAAAATCAAGCTGCTTATTGAGATATTCATGCACTAAAAAAGGTACCCAGAATTTCTTTCAAGGGATGAGAAACACCTTTTTTCATGCTCCAATGACTCAGAAATTTGTCAAAGAGAATTTTATCGAATTTTCTTCACATGCAAGAAGAAAACCCTCACCTGTACAGTAAGAGCCAGCATTCTGAATTTTAACCCAGGCGCTCTCTCACTTTCCCAAAGGTTCTGAGCCCCTGAGGTTTCACTCCTTTTGGAGTCAATCACGGTGTTGCTTCTGAGTTGTTAACAATAGCGCTGATTCAGGGGGGCAGGGGCGGACGAGACAGTCCACGTAACAATATTAAATGGCTTCACAAAGTAAGACTATTTTAAACATCGCAGTGTTTGTGGTGAGTAGAATAAAGTGCCCAATTTCCCAGCAAAGCAGAAAAGAAAAGAAAGATAATGATAAATAACTTTGTCTAAGGAGTTCTGTGTTCAAAGAACCATGCCAGTTCCTTCACATGCATTGTTTTATTTAATCTGCCCAACAGCCCCCCAAGGAGCTACTTTGGCTGTAGCATTGTCACCTACGAGGAAGCTGGGATTCAGAGAAACAGAATCACTTGACTGAAGTCACGGAGACAAAATGCAGATAGGGTTCATTCCAAGCCTCTGTTCTTAATTGCTCAACTACGCTACTATCTTCTCTAAGGGAGGAGTAGAACGGAAGCGGGAGGAGGTAACTAAGGAACAGGAAGACCAGAGTAGGATTCCAGTGGACAGCTCTCCAGAACCCACATCCCAGAGCCTCGATAAGCTGGTTTAGAGCCAACACTCAATAAATATTTGTTGAATGAATGACTGTATGAATGAATGTAAGACAGTGTGAGATAATTTACAGGTCATTCTGGCCCTTTACCAGCCCCCCACCCCAATCATTTATTTGAGCCCATTCTTATATTTGTCAGTTGTTCATGATTCTCTAACACAGCCTAGCTTTCACTTCCAGAACCAGTGCTGCACAAATTTGTGAAGAGAGCAGAATTCCTATTTGACAGCCTCTGACTTTTCTCATTCTGAGCTGATACTGATACTTCCCAAGCCCATGCTATCCTCTCTGCTGATGGTTTGCTGTCCAGAACTCAACAAATCCAAAAAAAAAAAAAAAAACCATTAGCAGACTTTTTGTGATCATCTTTCCTCTGTTTTCTCTTCTTCCCCAGTCAAATATCAGACTTTTCTGGAAACAATCGTTACTTGCTCCGCTGTCTTCCCCCTCTGAACAGTCAGGTCCATGAAGACAGGAGCTGCATCATTATTGTATTCCCAGTGCCCATCACGGTATCCGAAATAAAGCAGTTTGTGAGTCAACATTCGTTACCTAAATTAGTGAATGAATGGATGAATGTGTTCTTCTGCAACCCTTGCTTCTCAGGATTGCAGGTAATTGGATACCACTGCCATTAACAATTATTATAATAGTGTACTTATTCAGAGGTATTACTGTAGAAAGCTTTATAGTTTCCAGAGTTGCAGGTGTGTGTGTGTGTGTGTGTGTGTGTGTGTGTGTGTGTGTAAAACTAGCAGGTTATCCATTCATTTAGACAATAAATATTTATTAAGTGCCTACTATTCTACTGTGTGCCAGGGATGTTCTAGGCATTGGAGTGTATTGTTGACCATTACACAATTAAAACTCAACTTTTGTTTTCTACAATTCCTTGAAATTGTTTTTGGAGAATGGCTCTTTTTCTCTGCTCCTGGATGAAAATTCTAATAGTTTCTATAATTCCTCTGCTCACTCATGGGTAAAACAGTCCTAAAATGCCTTGAAGTCACAAATGCAGTCTCAATTCAGTAACTATGATTTCCAGCTCTGTGGAATAATCAAAACTCTGAACTTGGATTACCATTAAACCTTCTCCCTTTCGTCAGCTGGAACTCCGCAGTCAGGGAGAGGGTCATGGGCTTAAGCTTTTCTCTGCTCTTTCCTTTGCTCACCACTGGTCTCCTTCTTCTGGGGACCCTTATCTTAAACATGCATCTGGATTCTAGTTTGTGATATTTGTGGCTCCTTTCTCAGCCCTGAGGAGCTGGAGGTACGCATCCTCAGTGTTAGCTTTCCGGGAAGGCTTCTTAGGAATGGTGTAACAAAATCCCATACTTGCTCTCTGTCCTATATGACCCACATCTATCTGCTCCATGAGAAACATTCACATCCCTGCCCTGACCAACAGGGAGTGTAGGCTGTTTAACTAGGGGTTAATTAGGCATCAGTCTTCTCTATCTCCTGACCAGGAAACCCAGCCCACAGATCTCCCAGGGATCTTCTTGAGCATCCCTCACCAGACTTGGGGTAGAAGTGGGGAGGTGGAAATTCAATGAAGCAAGAGTTTCTCCCTTGCACCACACCCCAGACCTTAGATTCTCAAATTGAGGCTTAAATTCTAGGATCTGGGATTTGGTTTGTTTTGTTTTGTTTTGTTTTTGTTTTGTTTTGTTTTTAAATCTGCACATGATGGATTGGCCTTGGAAATTAACATCTATTTTATATTGTGGTCCATAAACACTATAATTTTTAGCATAACATTGTGTAGTATATGTATTTGTGTTGTGTATGTGTGTATCTCAGTTATTTTGCCACCACTCTCTTTAAAATGTATTCAGTTCTTCCTCTGTTCCTGATTGTAAACTTGGATATTCCCCTGATTTTTCTGATATTTCTTAAGTAATAAAAGTATTCTTACCACCTTAAGTAACAAAATGCTATCACAATTTGGTATTTTAAATGTCCAATTGCGTGTAGTAGTCAAACCTTCACACTTCATTCAAAATTAGTGACTCTCTCTCCTCCCCATGGACCCACAGCCTGGAAATATGATGCAGTTGGTTTCTTTTTTCTTCTTGCTCCTCTCTGCATGAGCTAGCTGTTCTTTATGGACCATTTGGAGTTAGAGCAAAAGGTAAGGAGGAAAGACAAGCATTTACATGGCCAGTTCTGCAGTTAGGCGGCCTTGTGCCCTCTGAGCCTAACCTGCATTAAAACTTTCTTTCATGGAACACTTTCATGGGTTCTTTAGAATCCACCCCCACCCTCAGTGCTGGGCACCTGTCATCTGCACGGTACTTTTGATGTACATGATGATGCATTTTCCTCTAACTGGCTCCTTACCCCTTCCATGAAGAATGAGGGGTGGGGAACTCACCTCCAGCTTCTGTTTGATGAGTTTTCCCATTTCAAAGGCACTATTGAGCAGAATGGAGCCAACACCACCTCGTTCTGGTCCCCCGTCTACATGGCCTATGTCTAATCTAAGACACACAGCCACACAACTTCTGTCCCAACTAACTCGGGGAAACACTTCTGAGGCCATTGTTGGAGGTTAGATCACTTCACCCCATGTCTCCAGCTGCACAGGACAGATATGGCATTTCTGGGTGGTCCTGTTAAAGTTTCTCTCCTCTGGTTGGATCTGAAGGGGCAAACAACCCCTTCCGGAAGAGATCCCCCAGCATAGCTCTTGCTAAGGAAATCCCCCTCAAATATGTTCCTCTCTCAAACCTCTTACATTATATGTGGCTGACTTGCTTAAGACCAAGCAGTTAAACTTAGTGTCTCCTTTTCAGGTCTTGCGGGTTGGTCTGTCTCACCAGTAACTCTGGTATCTGATATTCATGATTCCTGAGTGTCTGGTCAAAAGTTTGAATTTAATACCCTGGTATAAATATACAATCTGATGTACACAACTCTTCCATGGCATTTGTGGCATGTATTTCATTTTTCCTTTGACAGAGGAGTAAACTAAGGTTCAGACAAATTAAGTGAGCTGCACTATGGCTAGTTGGGTTTTCTCTCTCCATGATCTTTGCTCTTTCTCTGCCAATGAGTTAACTCATTGCCCTTCTGAAAATGGACTGGAGGATCAGTGAGTTAATGAACGAAATAATCTTGTTGGCAGTCCTATAGTCCTACAGAATAACCAAATGAGTCCTTGTACCAAATTTTTTTAAAAAGCACATAATTAATGGTGAGTAAAATAAAATTGGTTTAATGATGCTCTAGAACAAATAGGCTTAATTGAGAAAAAATAGGCTTATAGCAAAAAGAAATGAAAATAGAGACCTAAAAATATGAGCATAGTAAAAATTTTAAAAAATAAATATATCATTTATTATTGCAAACAAAATATCTGAGTATTTTGTAATAGAAGCCAAATGGGGTTTGGCCACACTTGAAAGAAAACTGATTAGAAGTAGTGATCAAGAGCAATGAATTTCACCCAGGCCATAGGAAGTGTCTTGGGAAACCAAACACCCGTTTAGATTGTAACACCCTGGGGATGCACACAAGCAGTCATTCAAACCGAACTTGGGCATGGATAAAAGCCATGGTGTAGGACTACCCAGCACAAAGTGCAAACTACATTGGGAAGTTAAATAAATTTGTAAAACTAATAAGCACATGGCTTTGAGAAGCTTTTGAGTACTGGAGGTCTCTTGCGGGGTGATGTCAGTAACGTCATTGGTAAGTCATATTTTATTGCCCGTTCTACCAACTAGCTTATTCTCCTGAAAGGAAAGGTCATCTCCTGATGCCCTGGGGTTGGGGCAGTCTGTTTGTTTCTAACGCCACACCCTCACGTTGCCATGGGGATCTGGGCCTGTTGGTGGTGGGTGGTGGATATGAAACAGAAAGTTGACATCTTCTTACTTTTGTTGGTTTATTTTAAAGTCCCATGAGATCCACTTTTATATATCATTTTACTCCCTATTGAGTTCAATTTTAGATGTTTTCTTCAATTGCTTAAACCATTCAGCCCTTCAAAATTGAACACTGTCTTTGGAAGTAAAGAATATCTGTCATAAAACTTGTGCTGGAGGTTTTTCAAGTAGGTAGAGAGACAGATGCTGCCTGGAGGGCTGGCACAGCTGGAAACACAGGGCCACGCACATACTGAGCCTCAAGGGACCGACAAGGGGGCCACAGTGCGCAGGAATTTTTGGAGTGGGGTTTTTAAGGCTAGGGAATTTGGGAGAATACCACAAGTACAAATGTGAGCTTAGTATGAAAGAAGGACAAAAACAACACCTGAAATCCCTCCACTCCAGATTTTGCTTTGTGATCTCACGCTCGTTACTGATTCCTGATTCTGATTAAGCATTTCTCCAGTGTGCTCTGTTATTTGGAAATCTGCTTTTCTAAAACGTGAGCCTTCCTGGACTGTCCGAAGGGAGTGGCATCTCTCTGTTTGAAATGAGATAACAGATATAGGTGTGTTTTCAGCAATTTTGAATAAGACAGTGCAAACATCAGGTTTGATTTCTATATTTTTATTGTGCAGTTCAGTCTATTTTCAAAAGATGTTTAATATGTTTTGCTTTAGGTATTTTTCTCATGTTGCCATTTCAGAATGTGTATGTAAAAAGAAGAGATATTGAGTTCAGTCATTCAGAAATTTTTAAAATTGATATCCACTAAGTTATCAAGAATCTCCACAATCCAAAAATGTTGTACGTGTTCAGGACCATTTCCTCAGAGGGTATTAGCAGGTTCACGTAGATGTCTCGCACCTCCAGATTCATTCCCCTTTCTCATCAAGCTCCATTATCATCTCTGCCCAGGCCTTTAGTAGGGTTCTGCTGTGTCCATATCTCTGTGAATCTCTGCAATGCTATGAAGTTTTTCAAATAGTAGAGTATTTGTCAAAATATCTTATTATCTTATCATAAGCTTGACTCAATCATGGTAGCAGAATTTCTGAACACATTCCTGGTGCCACTTCCCTAATACATCTCTTATCTGTTTTCAGTGCTAAATGATATCTTGACCACATCCTATGCTTTCTAGAATCTACAAAACCTAAAATATCTAGGAATCTCATTGCTCACATTCTACTAAGAGAATTATGTTTTTAGGTAAAGTTGCTTTTCTTTCCTGGAGGATATATTGGTCTTATCAACTCACTTAAGCCTCTTAAATTAGGTTTCTAATTCGTGTGTTAATTTACAAACATTCATATTATATACTTGTATATAGTACAACATTTCCCAGAGGGAAAAATACATATATAAGTTGGCTCACATGGTTATGGAGGCTGACAAGTCCTGAGATCTGCAGATGGCAAACTGGAGACCCAGAAGAGGTGATGGTGTAGTTCCAGCCCAGCGATTTTCAAATGGTGTGCTGTGGTGCACTGGTGTGCCACAAGAATTTTTAAGAGGTCAAGTATTATATGTTCTAAAAATTCTCGCAGAACACCAGTTGAAAATTGCCATTCTAGTCCAAAAGCTGGTAGTCCAAGAGGAGCTGAAATTGAACCCATAAGCATGAAAACAGACAAACAAACAGACAATAACTCCAACTTGAAGAGTCAGGCAGAAGGAGTTTCGTCTTACTCATCAGATTGGCCTCTTTTTTTGTATTCAAGCCTTCGACTGATTTGATGAAGCCCACCCACATTGTGGAGGACAATCTGTTTTCTTCAGTCTATAAATTCAAAAGCTAATCTCAGGCAGAACCAACCTCACAGATACATTCAGACTCAAGTTCGAGCAAATGTCTGGGCATCTTGTGTCCCAGTCAAGTGGACCCATAAAATTAACCTTCACAGAGTATGCGAGGTCTATCCAGAAGATATCCAGCCATGAAATATATAAAAAAAGAGACATTTATTGAAGAAGATACAAGACACAAGAAATACTGTACACCAGACAATGACACCTTAGTCCCCTTTGAAGTAGGCACCTTGAGACCTCACACAGTTCTACCAACCGCAGTCAGCTACCCCATTACATTTTCCTGAATCTCATTGATGGACTGAAATCTCTTCCCTTTCAAAGTTGATTTTAGTTTTGGGAAAAGCAAGAAGTCCCAGGGCACCAAATCTGGGTTGTAGCAGGACTGAGTCCCCTGGGTGATTTGATGTTTGGCCAAAAACTGCATGAGATGTGATGCATTAGCAGATATGTTGTCATGGTGAAGCTGCCAATCTCCAGTTGCCCATAGCTGCAGCCTCCTGAATCATCTGAATAGTTTCCAGGGAGGAATGTTCAAGGTTAAGGCAAAATTTGATGCAAATTTATTGCTCTTCTCACTCAGTCATTTGAATATGATGGCTACACAGTGCACATGCTCACTCAACAGCATCTACAGCCCTCACTGACTAGTTTGGTGAAGTCATCATTGTTCACACATGTGCATTCCAGTCCACTCTCCTTTGCTGCCAGGTTATATTGATGTCATTCTTGTTGTGTTAACAGTGGCTGGACTTTTTCCGGACAGACCTCATAACCATTTTATATATGTATATATATAATGTGTGCCAGGTACACAGTAGTACCAATTAATATAACATATTACTATTATTAGAAAATCAAGAGGATAATAGAGTTAATTTTGCTATTATTAGAGAAGATTGCTGAAAATAACAGTGCATTTGTTGTAGTATTTTTGCATATGAATTGGATGCTTAAGGGAGGATATCTTATTGTGGCTGGAAGGTATGCTGTGGCTGGAAGGTATGCTCTGGCTGCCTTTGTGATTTCAAACAACGTGTGAGAAGCCTTATGTGTTAGAGGAAGTAATGCTAAGGACTATAATAATCAATCCCCAACCAATTTTGCTAGCTTAATAAAAAAGTTGTTTTTCACAGCACAGTCTGAAAAGATCAGAAGGTTCTCCTAGGTAACTCACCTTCAAGTTGTAATATCCAGTTTCACAGCACTCCATATGTTTAAATTTATATTTTAAAATCATTATACAGTATATGTCACTTACTTTGAAAAAGAAAAAAGATATAAACTCAACTCCAAAAATACATAATTAATTTATTACTGGCTCCTATAAATTAAGCATTTCATAACCTTAGACAAATCATTTTTTCCATTGATGATCTCCTATAGAACCCAGTGGGAAAAGACTGCAAGTTTAAATAACAAATTAATCCTTCGAAAGATTGTGTTATTTTGGAGTCTTTCTTAACAGAAAACTTTGGAAATATGGACTTGTTTGTATGGTGTAGCAGAGGGAACCCTTCAATTGAGTTTGGATTCAAGTACCAATTCTCCTCCTCAAGTTGGGAAACCAAGGCAAGGTAATTAACTATTCTGGGCCTTAGTTTCGTGATTTGAATCTTAGGATGCTAGCCACACTGATTTTTCTAAGACCACGTCCCAAAGAAAATTGTAGTTATTTCAGTTGGACAATCATGTCTTTAGACTTGGCTTAAACATGAATTCTCCTTGGAGGTGAGGGAAGGAAATGGTAAGATGTGAAAGGGTTCCTCTGTCCGTATGAAACAATCCGCCCAACTATAAGCCACTGAGAAACAGCCATGGTTTGTATGAACAATGTTAAGGTCTCAGGTCTCATTTACTGAGTGTTGGCTGCTTGTTAGCCGTAATGTGCCCGAGACCTAGCTGAAAAGCTGAGGCAGTGAGACAGCTCACTGTCAGTCACAGAGAATCACAGGGGCCCCAAACCAGGCATCGTGGCTTCTGGTTTGATTTCAGTTCCAAGTTAGACACCCTCATTTTAATCTTCATTCACTGTTTCAGTTTGTTGGCATTTGTTGTGTTTCTGAACTCCATACAGAATGCATAGTTGTTCAAATGAATTCCCAAAAGTGGTAGCAGGAGCACTCAGAACCACCCTGGGCAGACCCCTGCTAGGCCGCACACGTACAGAGCATTCTCAAGGAAGCACGCAGACACTGCCTCTGAGCCTCCCAGCCCACTGCCGCCTGGCTACAATCTCAGGAGAAGCCACCCATCTCAAGAGGTTTCTTTCCTGCGGAGCAAGAGGTATAATTAAATTGTGTCCCAGCAGTGATAGTTCCTTAATGATGATGAGCCAAAACTAATTGTATTGATTTGTTTATTACTGGCTTAGGAGGCCCATCAAACAAATGGACTGAGACCATTTCCATATTCTTATGTGCTGGGTAAATGAGAAACAAATGACCTCTCCATGTGTCTGCATCCTGAAGTCACGGCCCTCTCAGGCTGACCGCTCTCCGGCCCCAGGTGGGAGCTCTCCCCAGAGCCAGGGACATTCTGCTGTCTGTCTTCTTCGCATAGATGAAGGATCTGCAAATTTTAGTATTCAGTTAATTTATGGGGATTTTTTTAATGATTACAACTTGGAACGTTGCCAAAGGTGCCAGATGTATCTGCTTTCTTCAACAGACCTAGTCACGATTATTTATAATCCTAATTTGGGATTCTTGGAGGAAGGGGGAGCTGTAGTATCTGGAACGGCTAGAAATGAGAAGAATTAAAAGCACTAACCAAACTACATGAATTCAAAGAAAGGGAGTTTCCCGTTCCTGGTGGAGAGTGAGGCTTAACCGGAAGCTTTGGGAGTTGCAGGTGGACAAAGGAGGGTCTGTTGCGCTTATGACGCCTGTTGGATCTTCTTCGTTGTGGGGGGAGGAGCCCCCTGCCCAGTCTGTTGTTCTGCAAATTAAGAGAAATGGAGAGATTATAGGGGGTTCTGAAGACATGCATGGTAAGTTTCGGGGCTGGAAAATTGGGCGTAGGTGGAAGAGAATAAAATAAATGGCTTTATTTAGCTTTGGAAGCATGGAGCCAAACCATGAATAGAAGGTTGATCTGTGACTGTTCTCTTTCACTGAGGTGAAGCAGCAAAATGAAGCCTGGTCCTTGAAAAGATTTAGGGGGATATACAGAAAGAAAACCAACATTTATTGAGTTCAAGTTCACCTCCAGTTACTCTAAGTGTCTTACATGTATTGTTTCTTTAATTCTCTTCCCAACCAAGCAGGTTAGGTTTTCATGTCCCATCTTAGAGAGGAGGCATCTAGCGCTCAGATGATTTAGGTAACTTGCCTAAAGGTGCCCATCTAGCCCCTGTTCAGTGCGGTCCAGTTGGTTGGGAGTATTATCGCAAAGCAAAAGGTTGCTGGTTCAATTTCCAGTCAGGGCACATGCTGAAGTTGCAGGTTCATTCCCCAGCTAGGGCCCAGAAGAGAGGCAACTAATCAATGTTTCTATTTCACATTGATGTTTTTCTCCCTCTCTTTCTCCCTCCCTTCTCCTCTGTCTAAAAATTAATAAATACAGTCTTTTAAAAAATAAATAAAGGTGCCCATCTAGTGCTGGTAGATTCAAAACCGAAGCCGTTCATGCTAAAGCCATAATCTTGAGAGGTAAAAGCAGATCTCTCACCTTCTTTATATTTCCAATAGAAGTCAAGGGAGTTCCATTCAGCACTTCTACGTGGGCAATATTGAAGACGGTGACACTTTCTACCTGTCTCTCAGTGCCCTTACTCGCCCTGAGGGAGGGCCACATCTGAAAGAAGACAACGTGGAGAGCCTGAGTGTCTTTGACCATGTTCATCAAGGGCAAGACCACAACTCAAACCTACCCAGACCGCCTTCAGGCGGACCTTTCTCCTGTCACCCATACACCAGTGGGTTCTGCCCTGAGGGCCTTGCCCCTGTGATTTCATCCAGAAACAGGCCACGCAGGAGCTGCCTCTAGCAGCCCAGCCAGGGCTCTGTCTTCTTGGTCTCTGCATTTCTGCTTTTATCTGTTGGCCAAATCAGAGGCATGTGTTCTCAACAGAAAGTATTAGGGGCTCCTTCCACATTCCCCAGTACTTTTTATCATCAATAAAGCTAAAACTTTATTGTGATTATCAATTGGCTTGTTCTTTCTATCCTCAATTGGTTAGAACCTCTAGGAGAAGAGTGAGTGATTCAGCTTTTCCCTAATCACCAGTCTCTACTACTGACAAGACACGTGGAAGAGCTTTCTGAATGTGAGGGTCATTAAGATGACCTGCTGGGAGGCTACAGTGTCTGGGATTGTTCAGGGAGAGTCTTGAGCCCAGGAGAAAGACACTTTCACAGAACCCCTCTTAGCCTTGCTTGAAGCTTATTAGGTTGATACTAAAAAATTGCATTGGTTTTTCTAATGCAAGGTTTTATTTTAGAGAAAATCATCTTCTAAAAAACTTCACATTTTACCTTCCATTTTCAGATCTAAACTACTTTGCCATTCACGTGCACTGTGTAGGGTTAGAGCCACTGATAAACTTTGCCTCATTCAGTCCTCACAACCACAGAAGAACAGGGGGAGAGAGAAGATAGTTTTCTTTCTGTTAAGGAAAAAATTTATTGACATGTAAGTGATTTGCCCAAGGTTGCTTGGATGCTAAGTGGCCAGATTGAGACTCAGACTGTATTCCTGTTTTCTGATACATTAACCATCTGGCCTTAACCTATCACAACACTTACACAGAGGTCTAACAAAAGCAATTGATAATTTGATTACGTAAAAATACGTCTTCTGCATAGCAACATTAACTAGTTCATTTAACAACATAAAAAGATAAATAAGAAATGGAGCAGTAATTTGCCCCCTTTGACAAAGGATTCATTTCCTTAATATAAAAGAAGCTCTTTACATATCAATAAGAAATACACAAACAAAAACAAAACAGACTAAGAAGATAAATAATTGGTCAATGACCAAGAAAACATGCTTAAACTTATACATGATTAAAGAAATACCCCAGAGATATCATTTTTCACTAATTGGCAATAATTAAAAAGTTTGATCATGCATAACATTGGTGAGGATGTGGGGGAAACTCTAGGTGGAAGTATAATTCAAAACAGCTTTTCTGGAGGGCAATTTGGCAATATTTATTATAACCTCTTCATAATGCTCGTAATATCTGGTAGAGTGTGGAAGTAGAATCCCATTACCAGGAATAAAGTATAGATGAAGCCCAGAGGATGTGTTTGCTCTGTCCGTTGGGTCACTTAACAAACTACAGAGGCCAACGCAGATCAAACTCAGGAATTTCTGCTCTAATCTTTTCTATGCCTGCTCTCTGCTTCCCTTTAACTGGTTCTCTCCCTTCCCAGCTTTTCTTATCTTTCTGGTCTTTTCCAGATTCCTAGCACCCAGGTTATCAATTCTATTCAGTCACCGCCACCACCCCCCACCCCAGGTGGGGCCCTGTTGTGCCCTGGGCTTTAATGGGAGATAAGGGGCCCTATGGACTTCAGAATAAAAATGTATAGGGTAATAGAATCATCTCCCTTGGTGATTGTGGCCCTTACTTATAGTGTAACTCAAATGCAGTGTATTAATAGGACCTCCCTCTTGGTAAGCAAAAGAGAAAATAAAAAAGGAATAGAAAATTCCATTCAATGACAATAAAAATTGACCTGGAAATTACACCTGGAGAAATTTCTTCTGTAGACATACTTGCAAAAGTGCATAAAGATACATTTGAGGAAATTAATCACAACTTTGTAATTGCAGAAGATAAAAGACATAGACAACTTGCCAAATAAACCATTGTGCATCTCTATTGTGGAATACTAGCTAGAAGACCCTTACAGATGGGGTAGATCTTCCATTACACTCTCATAGAAAGTCTCCTGGAATATAAAGCAAGCCGATATTCTCCAATGTGAAAAATTTTTAAAACACTTTGGCCAACTTAAATATGCATGCTTTTAGAATTATAAACAAAATTATCAAATGTCTATGTGTATTTATTAATGCACTTACACATTCACATTTAAGATCACATATTTGGAAAAATTTCCACTTTTGTATTTTTTGAATTAATCTTTTTGAATACTTCACAAGCAGCAGTTTGACCAACTGGAGCTCCTTTCTGAGTCACCCACAGTTTTCAGGGTATATTTGATTTATTTCCAGCTGTTACTTGAGCTGTATCTTTGTTTTTCCACGTAAGATGCTTTCACTAGAAATTTCATCCCAAACCACAAGTACCCAAGATCAGGAAAATCACTTAATTATCACTCATTCTGTAGAGGTATATCTAGGATTTCACCACATAACTAACTACTCCATTGCTTTTTTTAAACCAAGAAAACCATGAAAAGCTTTCTTTTCATCCAACATAGTCAGACCATAGTGATGTCACTATTGAATGATCCTTGAAAGGCTCCTTATACAACCTCAGGCTGAAAATTTTGAATTCTTACCACCAGCAGTAAAGACTAATCTGTGATATGTTTCTTTGCCACCTTTTAATCAAATCCAGCAGGTAGTCTCAATAAGCATCCAAAACTACTCTCAACTCAGGATGTTTCAGGCTACTGCATCTTTCCCAGATGACAATCTTTTGTTCAAATTAAGTGATGTGGAAAACTTCCCAAAGATAAGTATCCTTCTTTTCTAAAGGATTATTTTGGGGAACTAACTTCATCTTTCTCAGGCAATTATGGAATGTATATAGATGGGGGAAATACCCAGATATATTTCTTTTCTTTTTTTAAATTTTTATTTTTATTTTAATTATTGACCTTATACAGTTTTCTGTATTTTACTCCCATCCCAGCCCACCGCCCAGCCCTCCCCACCTCCCTCCCATTTCCACCCCTCCTAGTTTTGGTCCATGTGTCTTTTATACTTGTTGCTCTAAACCCTTCCCCTTTTCCCTTGAAATTCCCTCCCCTCTCCCCTCTGGTGACTGTCAACCTGTTCTCAATTTCAGTGTCTTTGGTTATATTATGCTTGTTTGTTTGTTTTGTTGATTAGGTTCTTGTAAAAGGTGAGATCTTATGGTGTTTGTCTTTCAATTCCTGGCTTATTTCACTTAGCATAATGCTCTCCAGTTCCATCCATGCTGTTGCAAAGGGTAGGAGCTCCTTATTTCTTTCTGTTGCATAGAATTCCATGTGTAAATGTACCATAGTTTTTGGATCCATTCATTTACTGATGGGCACCTAGGTTGCTTCCAACACTTGGTTATTGTGAATTGTGCTGCTATGAACATTGGGGTGCATAGATTCTTTTTGATTGGTGTTTCAGGGTTCTTAGGATATAATCCTAGCAGTGGAATTGCTGGGTCAAAAGGGAGATCCATTTTTAGTTTTCTGAGAAAATTCCATCCTGCTTTCCATAGTGGTTGTACCAGTCTTCAATCCCACCAACAGTGCGCTAGGGTCCCCTTTTCTCCACATCCTCTCCAACACTTGTTGTTTGTTGCTTTGTTTATGATGGCCATTCTGACTGATGTGAAGTGGTATCTCATGGTGGTTTTAATTTGCATCTCTCTGATAGCTAGCGATATTGAGCATCTTTTATGTGTCTCTGGATCCTCTGTGTGTCCTCCTTGGAGAAGTGTCTGTTAAAGTCCTTTGCCCATTTTTTAATTGGGTTGCTTGTCTTCTTAGAGTGGAGTCGTGTAAGTTCTTTATATATTTTGGAGATTAAACCCTTGCCTCAGGTATCATTGGCAAATACATTTTCCCATACAGTTGGTTCTTTTTTTATTTTAATACTGTTTTCTTTAGCCATACAGAACCTTTTTATTTTGATGAGATCCCATTTGTTTATTCTTTCCTTTATATCCCTTGCTTTAGGGGACATATCAGTAAAAATGTTGCTTCGTGAAATATCTGAGATTTCCCTGCCTATGTTCTCCTCTAGGACTTTAATGGTGTCATGGCTTATATTTAAATCTTTTATCCACCTTGAATTTATTTTTGTGTATGGTGTAAGTTGGTGTTCAAGTTTCATTTTTTTGCACGTAGCTGTACAGTTCTCCCACCACGACTTGTTGAAGAGGCTATTTTTACTCCATTTTATGTTGCTACCCCTTTGTTGAATATTAACTGACCATAGGGACTTGGGTTTATTTCTGGGCTCTCTGTTCTGTTCCACTGGTCCATGTGCCTTTTTTTATGCCAGTACCAGGCTGTTTTGATTACAGTGGCCTTGTAATATAGTTTGGTGTCAGGTATTGTGATCCCTCCTACTTTGCTCTTCTTTCTCAAAATTGCTGCAGCTATTTGAGGTCATATATTATCCCATATAAATTTTTGAAGTGTTTGTTCTATGTCTGTGAAATATGCCATTGGTACTTTGATAGGTATTGCATTGAATCTGTAAATTGCTTTGGGTAGTATGGGCATTTTGATGATGTTGATTCTTCTGATCCATGATCACAGTATATGTTTCCACTTGTTTGTGTCTTCCTTGATTTCTTTCTTCAGTGTTGTGTAGCTTTCTGCATGCAGGTTTTTTACCTCCTTGGTTAGTTTTATTCCTAGGTATTTTATTTTTCTTTTTGCTATATCAAATGGGATTTTTTTCTTGACTTCTGCTTCTGCTCTTTCATTGTTGGTATAAAAAATGCCTTTGATTTCTGGATATTGACTTTGTATCCAGCTGTTTGGTCAAATTCATTTATTAGGTCCAGCAGCTTTGGGCCGAGTCTATAGGATTTTCTATGTACACTATCATGTCATCTGCAAACAATGATAGTTTTGTTTCCTCCTTTCTGAGTTGGATGCCTTTTATTTCCTTTTCTTGTCTAATCACTGTGGCTAAGAGTTCCAATACTATATTGAATAGAAGTGGTGAAAGTGGACAACCTTGTCTTGTTCCTGATCTTAGTGGAAAAGATTTTAGTGTTTACCCGTTGAGTATGATGTTGGCTGTAGGCCTGTCATATATTGCCTTCATTATGTTGAGGAATGCTCCCTCTATTTCCACTTTGCTGCGTGTTTTTATCATAAATGGGTGCTGTACCTTAAAATGCTTTTTCAGCATCTATTGATATGATCATGTGATTTTTGTCTTTGCTTTTGTTTATGTGATGTATTACATTTACTGATTTGCAAATGTTGAACCATCCTTGCATCCCTGGGATGAATCCCACTTGGTCATGGTGTATGATCTTTTTAATGTATTGCTGGATACAGTTTTCCAATATTTTGTTGAGGATTTTAGCATCTATGTTCATCAGTGATATGAGTCTGAAGTTTTCTTTCTTTGTTATGTCTTTATCTGATTTTGGGATTAGGATGATGCTGGCTTCCTAAAAAGAGTTTGGTAGTCTTCCATCATTTTGGATTTTTTTGAAAAGTCTCTGAAGGATAGGGGTTAGCTCTTCCTTAAATGCTTTATAAAATTCTCCTGTGAAACCATCTGGCCCAGGGCTTTTGTATGTCAGGAATTTGTTGATTATTGCTTCAATTTCATCTGCTGTTTTTGGTCTATTCAGGCTTTCTGCTTCTTCTTTAAATTTTGGGAGATTATATTTTTTCTAGAAACTTGTCCATTTCACCTAGGTTTCCAAACTTCTTGGCATACAGTTCTTCATAGTAATTTTTTTACAATCCTTTGTATTTCTGTGGTGTCAGTTGTCATCTCTCCTCTTTCATTTCTGATTGTGTTTATTTGGGTCCTCTCTCTTTTTTTCTTGATGAACCTGCTTAAAGGCTTGTCGATTTTGTTTATCTTTTCAAAGAACCAGCTCCTGGATTCATTGATCCTTAGAATTGTGCTTTTAGTTTCTATGTCATTTAATTCTGCTCTGATCTTGGTTATTTCCTTCCTTCTACTTGCTCTGGGCTCTTTTTGTTGTTGTTCCTTGAGTGCTTGTAGGTGTAGGGTTAAGTTGTTTGTTTGAAATGTTTCTATCTTTTTTAGGTAGGCCTGTATCACTAAGAACTTCCCTCTGAGGACTGCCTTTGCTGTGTACCATAAGTTCTGGGTCATTGTGTGTTCATTTTCATTTGTTTCCAGAAACTTTTTGATTTCCTCCCCAATTTCATTCTTGACCCATTCATTGTTTAATAGCATGCTATTCAATCTCCATGATTTTGAGGATTTGGGATTTTCCCCTTGGGGTTGGTTTCTAGTTTCAGTCCTTTGTGGTCAGAGAAAATGCTTGGTATGATTTCAATTTTCTTGAATTTGTTGAGGCTTGTTTTATGTCCTATCATGTGGTCTATCTTTGAAAATGTTCCATGTACATTTGAAAAGAATGTGTATTTATTTTCTTTGGGATGAAGGTGTCTATATATATCTGTTAAGTCAATTTCATCTAGAATGTTGTTCAATGCCACAATGTGTTTGTTGATTTTTTGTTTGTAAGATCTGTCCATTTTTCACAGTGGAGTGTTAAAATCCCCTACTATAATTGTGTTGCTGTCATTATCTTTTTTGAAGTCCTCTAAGATTTTCTTTATGTATTTAGGTGCTCCTATGTTGAGTGCATATATATTTACAATGTTTATGTCTTCTTGGTGGATTCTTTCCTTGAGTATTATGAACTAACCTTCTGGGTCTCTCTTTATGGCTCTTCTTTTGAAGTCTGTTTTGTCTGATATGAGTATTGCTACCCCAGCTTTTTTTTCCTGTCCATTTGCTTGGAAAATTTGTTTCCAGCCCTTTACTTTGAGTCTGTGTATGTCTTTTGTCCTAAGGTGGGTCTCTTGTAGGCAGCATATGTGTGGGTCATGCTTTCTTATTCATTCAGCTTTTCTATGCCTTTTGATTGGAGCATTTAATCCATTTACGTTTTAGGTATTGATAGGTACTTATTCATTGCCATTTTCATACCTGTGTTCCTCTCCCTCTCTCTCTTTTCCTTCTTTTCCTTAAAGCAGTCCCTTTAGCATCTCTTGCAGAACTGGTTTGGTAGAGATGTATTCTTTTAGACTTCTTTTGTCTGGGAAGCTCCTTATTTGGCCTTCTATCTTGATTGAAAGCCTTGCTAGGTAAAGTTATCTTGGTTGCAGTCCTTTGGTTCTCATTACTTGGAATATTTCTTGCCATTCTCTTCTGGCTTGGAGCATTTCCATTGAGAACTCAGCTGCTAACCTGATCGGGGCTCCCTTGTATGTTTCTTCCTTTTTCTCCCTTGCTTCCCTTAAGATTCTCTGTTTGTCTTGGAATTTTGCCATTTTAATTATGATGGGTCTTGAAGTGGGCCTTTTTGGGTTCCTCTTGATTGGGACTCTCTGTGTTTCCTGGATTTGTGTGACTTTTTCTCTCATCAAATTAGGGAAGTTTTCCATCATTACTTTTTCAAATAGGTTTTCTATCCCTTGCTCTTCTTCTCTTTTTGGTATCCCTATTATATGGATATTATTACGTTTCATATTGTCTTGCATTTCTCTTAATCCCTCTTCATTCTTTCTGAGCCTCTTTTCCTTTTCTTGCTCTTTCTGTGTGTTTTTTCTACTTTGTCCTCCAACTCACTGATCTGATCTTCTGCTTCATCGATTCTGCTTTTCGTTCCTTCTACTGTGTTCTTCAGTTCAGAAATTGTATTTTTCATTTCCTCTTGGCCCTTGTTGATAGTTTCTATCTCCTTTTTCATGTTGATATAGTTTACAGTGAGTTCATTGTAGCTTCCCTGTAGTTTCTGGTAGCTCATTGAGAGCTCATGGAGCTTCCTGACAACCATTGCTTTGAACTCAAAATCTGATAGTTGAGTTGCCTCTGTTTTCATTTAGCATTCTTTCTGGGGCTTCCTCCTTTCCTTTAATTTGGGGATTGTTTCTTTGTCTTCCCATTATTTGTGGGGCTCTTCTTGTTAGCCTCAGCTTCTTAAATTGATCTGTTCTGGCTTCCTAGGTTTATGGCGTGAACTTCTGTGGTAGAGCACCTGTGAGATTCAGTGGTGCAGTCTCCTTCAGGTAATCTGGTGTTCACAGCTTCCACTGTTTCACCTGTTGAAATGCTCCCTCTTTGGGACCTACCCTGGTTTTTTCACAGTTCCAGTGGTTTTTGTTTTGTTTTGTTTTTGTCTCACTCTTGGGTATTTAAAAAGAGAAGAGTGGAAGAAAAACATGAAAAGAGAAGAAAGAAAAGAAGAAAGAAAAAAGAAATAAAAGGAAGGAAGAAGAGATAAAATTGGAAAGAAAGTAAGAAGGAATAAAACAAGAAAGAAGTAACTGGAAGCAAAAGGAGTTGAGGGGTAAAAAAAAGAGAAAAATAATTAAAAAATAATTTTAAAAATTTAAACAACAACAACAACAACAACAATTCTTGCTGTTTTCAATCTTGCCAAGCCGGTTTTTCTGGTTTGCTGACTGCAAAGTCCGAGGGGTGACTGCATCGCTTTTCTCCCTGTTCAGCACTCATTTATCTTTGGGCTAGTCCTCCCAGGGCTAGCCCGGCGCCTCTCCGCGCAGGGCCTCCGGTGTATGTTCCCAGGCAGCATGCGAGCGGGAGCCTGTGATCTCGCAGCCGTCTGCAGTCACACACGGGTGCCCATCGACCCTCTGGAAGGTCTCCGGTGGTGCCTGACTCACCCTGACTGAGCCTGTCTATTTTCTTTTTCTATTTATGATGAGATATATTTTTAAATAAAAGAACATGGTGCAGAATTTGGTGTATATTGACAGTAGATGCATTTGTACAAAATAAAAAGGCTATACAGGTAAACATTATCTATAATTTTGTGACCCCATATTCATAAACTTTTTCAACAATGATACAAAGGGATTACTCCTCAAGTGGTGGGGGAGGACCACAGGAGGAGGAGGAAGCCATATAATTTTCCTGTTTACCTTCATTCCAGTGGTCGTTGACAGAGTGCATTAAATGGAAATTAGTTTAAAATGCACTGCTTTCCTTTTTCTCTTTCCCCTTTGCCCCCTCCCACAAGTCATTTCTTATTTGGAGTTTTGCTTGCTATTACCTTGAGCCAAATTAAACCACTGACCTCCTGGTGGAAAAGGCCAGAGCTTGTTCAACAATTCTCGCCTCTTTCCCATCCGTTCTCTACTGTCAGCAGTCACCAAAGCACTGGTCATGCTCCATTGCAATCTGTAAATCCCCACATATATAAATGTATACAGCGCGCCTTACAAGGCAAACAATTCAAAAGGCACAGTCCTTATCCCAGAAGATTATATTCCAAGTCACACAGAAATAAGCACCAGGAAAGAGTAAATCGTTTTGTTTAGCTGGAACAGCAGGAGAGGAGATCAGTGTGGGAAACACTGACTGCAGGAAGAAAATTTTAAAAGATGAGTAAAAGAAAAGAAAAAAAATATGCTTGATGAACAAGCTAACTGCTGTTTCTCCGAATTAATGAAACCAAAGCTAGAGAAGCAGGGTATCAAGACAGCTTACACCATAAACCTCAAAGGAAAGAAAGAGGAGCAAAGCTGCAGAACGGGAAAAGGGAACCAGTGTTCAGTGAGCACACCCTATGAAACACGAGCTTGTGGCCCCAGCTTGGTTCAAGAATCCCTGGCTAAGAGTTCATAAACAAGAGGATTCTGTTTGCTTGTTTGTTTGTTCTGTAACAACCAGTCTGAATATAGGCAGTCACTGGAATTGATTCAGTTGATCAATAAAGTCAGAGCTCTTGATGATTCAGCATCTCTGTGATATTTTTGCTCTCCGCACCATTGTTCCCACAGTCTGAGACAGCTGTGGCAGTGTCTAGCATCTTGTCCTCCTAGAATCCACTCCAAACCTTGAGCCTAAGGGTGATGAAGGGCAGTGATTCTTCACCCGTGACTCTCTTATCAGGAAACAAAATGGCTCAGAACACCCAGCCACTTCCCCTCACATCTTGTTGGCCATAGATGTGTCACGTACTTACCCTACTCCAGACACTGCATCCGCTTTGTTGAGATCATGGGCTCTCTCTTGCTGATACTAAAAGAAAAATCTGTTTGCAACTAAAGAAAGGTGATGTTCTTCGGGAAGGTGAGAACCAATGTCTGCCACATTATTTAATCTTCTCAATAACCTTTTGAGATAAGTATTATTATCATTTATATTAATTTTCTAGGGCTGCCATAAAATGTACCATAAAGTGCATGGATTAAACAACATAAATTTATTGTCTCACAGTTCTGGGGGCTAGAAGTTCAAGATCAAGGCTTGGACAGTATTGATTCCTTTCTGTGAGGGAAGTATCTGTTCCAGGCCTTTCTCCTTGGTTGTAGGTGTCTATCTTTTCCAAAGTCTCTTCACATGGTTCTTCAGTGCATGTCTGTGTCCAAATTTCCCTTTTTCAGAAGGACACATGCTGTTGG
Source organism: Anoura caudifer (assembly GCA_004027475.1). Taxonomy (NCBI): domain Eukaryota; kingdom Metazoa; phylum Chordata; class Mammalia; order Chiroptera; family Phyllostomidae; genus Anoura; species Anoura caudifer. The sequence continues at coordinate 52,346 of PVKU01000523.1, forward strand.
ATTAAGGCCCACCCTAAAGACTTCATTTTAGCGCAATTACCTCTGTAAAGACCTTATCTCCAAATAAGGTCACATTCTCAGGTACCAGAGGTTAGAACCTCAACATATGAACTGTAGGAGAGTATAATTCAATCCATAATGCCATTGAACCAAAGGAATGAAGGCCAGTAAAGATCAGATAACTTGCCCAAGACTGTGTCTCCAAATTGCTTTGTCAATGAACTTTCTACCATAACACAAGAAATAAAAATTCAGTATATGAAAAATATAATGAGTGAACAATATTTTAATATTTCTAATGTTTATGATAGAATGTAGGAATATTTATGGATATATGGAAAAAATACACATTTTCAGCTAAAATATTTGAATCAGTTTCCCAGTGTAAATTATAGTTTAAGATATAGTTGTAGATTAGATACTACGAAACAAAACCTAAAAGTTAAGTATGCATTAGGCTTTATATACCAAAATAGATGAAGACAGCAAAGAAATTGAAGGGTGCAGGAGGAAAAACTGGCCCACCAAAACTATCAGCAAGCAAAATTTGCCAAACAAAAAGCCATCCGGTGGTACCTTAGTCACATCTGCAAAGACCCTATTCCATATAAGGTCATATTCTGAGTTTCTGGGAAGACATATTTTTGGAGGGCCACAATTCAGCCCTCTAAATTATTGAATAAATATCTGGGGGAATAAATGAATGAATAAAGTGGCTTCAGTATTTAGTGTAAAGAATTATGCATTTATATTACATGAGAGTAATCTGTGTTTAAAAGTATATGGAACTATAAATACAGATCAAAGATACATATAACATAGGAAATCCAAGAATGGATGCTTAAAGAACATTTAGATGCTTGTGTGAGGGGGTAACACCATGGTATTTTGGGCCTAGACTGCATGGAGTCTTAGATTTGAAAGAACCTAACATAACTTGTGGTTCAGCAGTACACTAGATCAGTCAGTGAAATTTTACTATTGCTAGAGTTATTGTATTTGTGACTTTAGCTCCTCAAAACTATGAAGTAGTACTGTCTATTAGTATTGATGTTTTAAAAGACAGACTGTGGAAAGATGTTGTGACGTATGGAAGCATTTTAATAGGATCACACTGTCACTTTTTTTTTCCTAGCATATTTCACGTGTGCCATTGTTTAATGTCAGGGAGCTCAGAAGCTTCTAGTCCTTCTCTCCCATCTTGTCATTTCACATATGAAACTAAACATGCCCAGCAAGGAGGTGGGTGTCATAGACATACTAAGCAAAAAACAATTCTCCATCAGGTAATATGGCTACATTTTTTTATATTTAGAAGAAGTACTATTATTTTCAGTAGTGGTATCCTCTTTAGCATACTTAGGCAAGAAATGGGCAGCCAAAACTCTTATTGAAAAACTTGGAAATCAGGGTAATATGTCAGGTAACATTTAGACATGTAATCAAACCGGGGCTTGTCCTACATCATCACTTATTGACACCACAGGGAGTGGTTGTTCTTCACTTTATAAATAGACCCAAGTGCAGCCTGGACTGAGGCACAAATCAGCAAGACTCAGTCAGCCTAATTGGAGAATTTTATTTCCAAAGAGGCAAGGGTTTCAATAAGTTTAGATGGAGAATCATTTCCACATGTCTGGAGAAGCAGAACTAGTCCCTCTGGCTGCACGTTGCTGGAGATGCAGTGTTGTATGTTAAAAGCACTGAAAATAGAGCTGAGAATGGAGGGCCGTGGGCTGCACTGTCATGAATCTTTCACCTTTGCTAATCTTAACAATTAGAAATAATTTCACAAAAGACATATGGGGCAGCATGTGCATGGGAGGAAGAGGCGCCGCTTAATTTCAGTGCCAGGCACAGTGTTGATTTCACCGATTGTACTTGTCAATAACCGCTGAGGGCAATCTCCTTGTTTAGCAGCAGAGGAAAACATGAAATATGTTGAGCTCCTACCTTGAGACATAATCATTACTTAATAATGTGTTGTATATAGAACATGGATTTTATTTGACACATCATATGCTAATAAACTGCAAGGTTTTGCTGAGGCCCTTGGAAATGGCGCCTATGAGTTCAAGATGGTCTACTTGCACCAGGCAGTACCCTACACCCTGTCAAATCTTGGGGCTCTTGCAAATCTTCATTAGCTGATTTGCACCCAAGGGGAGAGAGCACCTACTGCTACCACACAGAAATATGACAGAGGTTCGGTAGCAGTGGAGTGATAGTGAGTGCATTGTGATGGAATAAAGAAAGACTCTTCTCTCAGGAATGAAGGCATTGGAGCCTGTCCCAGGCAAAATTGGAAATTAAGTGAAAGAGCTCTTATGCTAAAACTTACTTTTTCTTTAATGGTCCCTTTCTGTCTTGCAGTGACCCATGTAAACAGATTGTCTTTGCTCTGAGGCCTCTGTGGCTATGTGCATCTTCCCGGCACTGAGGTCCCCAACAGAGCAAAGCCCTCCTACATTGGGCCACATGCCCCATCCCTTCCCAACTCATTCTTTAGAACTATAATCAAGCAACCATTGTGTCCAACTCTATGTTGTGAGACATGTGTGGGAGTTTATTAATACACATTCCTTTCCAAAGCACATTTTGATCTCTAGGAGGAGTTTGATGTCTTATTCCAAAGGAGGGATTGATAACGAGAGTTTCAGTTCCAAAGCAGGTGGCTTAGCTATTGAAAAGAGAAGACTGGAGACAATTTGGTTAAGGAGGTTTTGAACAGATTGTGTTAAAGGCAATCAGCTGTCACCTTACTGTGGAGAGCAGCCTCTAGAGAAATGACTAGAAGTAAATATATATGAATGTTGACATAGTGGAGTGGAGCCTTGGAGCATGAGTGGAAGAGAGTAGAAGTAAATGTTTAAGGTGAACATCTCTTTGGACGTAATGAAAAATGACACATGGTTGATTTCTGGCAGAAGTTTTCAGGAAGCTGCAAGTGAACAGGATTAAGCAAATACCCATGCTATTCATTATTTCACGAACAGAACAAGACATAAAAATCTGGCCAGTCCAGCATTGTGCCTCTCAGAGCAGCGGCTGTTTTTGATCTTGTCAGTCCTAAGTAAGGAGGCGGGAAGGCTGGAGGCTCTCTTTGCGTTAGACAACCAGCAACACAGCTCAGGAAATAACTTGGTGGGAAATAGTCAGTTGTTCCATTTCTAAAAACAAAATGACAGCTTTATTAAGATAGAATTCACATGCCGTATAATTCGCTTATTTAAAGGGTAGAATTCAGTGGCATTCGGGACACCTGAGTTATCACCTCAAAATGAAACTCCATGCTCCCTAGCTGTCATCCCTCAGCTTTCCAGGCCCTGCTTGCCCCAGGAAACCACTAATCCATTTTCTGTGACTATGGATTTGCCTAGTTTGGATATTCCACATAAATAGAGTCACACAATATGTGATTCTTTTAATTAACCTAATGTTTTCAAGGTTCATCATGTTGTAGCAAGTATCATTATATTATTCCTTTATCTAGTTTAATAATATTCTGTTACATTAATACACCACATTTTATTTATCCATGCACCAGTGGATAAAACATTTGGGTTGTTTCTCTTTTTTGGATGTTATGAATAATGCTGCTGTGAATGGTCAAGTACAATTTTCTGTGTGCACAGGAGTCTTCATTCTTCTTGGGCATAGGCCTAGGAGTGGAGTTGCTGGATCACAGGGTGACTCTATGTGGACTTTTGAGCAAGTACCAAACTGTGTTTAAAGGCGCTGCATCAGTTCACATTCTAGCTGCACTGAATGAGGATTCCAATTCCTTCCCATTCTCACCAACATTTGCTATTATCTCTCTTTTGTAGTATAGCCATCCTAGTGGGTGTGATAGTATCTCACTGTAGTTTTGATTTGGGTTTTCCAATGGCTAATGATGTTGAGCAACTTTTCATGTGCTACAGCCTCCTTTCACTTCCTTAGCTTGACTAGTAAACTTGCCCCAGGGAGATCTGGCCCAGCACAATGGAGATGAAATGACAGAAAAGTCTCAACACTCTAATGTCTGGACAAAACGACCCCTAAAGTCTCTGCAGAATGACTTAGGAAGGCTGCATCAAGTTTAAGTTTTGTCACCTGGGCCCCAGAACTACTGAAACATGACATCCAGAAGTCTGCTGCTGGCGTCTGTATTGCTAAGAAGGGCGTCCAGACTTGGCTCTCAAAAGGGCAGTGAGGGAGGGAGGAGGGCTTCGCAGCAGGCACCAGCCAGCACTGAGCCAGATTCTAGGGGAACATCAGGCAGCACACGCTCCGAAGCCCCCTTTCATTATCTGTTTCATCTTCTCAGATTTCACAGATTGTGGAACACAGTGTCACTTTTATGTTAATGAAAACTTGAACATGTTCAGGTGATGTCTGAAACTCGGAGTGTATTTCTCATTTAGGAACCAGTAAGAAAGATTTTTGTTTTACATTTTCAGCTTTTTGTTGCATAAAAATGTACTGAAATTGCCAGGATAAACCAGATGGTGAGCATAGGGTGTCAACTTACTAAGGACAATACACATTAAGTATAAATATCTTACCAAGTAAGACAGAATTTTCTAGGTCTGAGATGCTTCTAGGGTAAGAGTCTAAGAATGGAACATCTTGTGATTTTTAAGTTCATCAAGAAATAGGAATGGGGTCATTTATTTTGGAAAGACCAACAGAGTTACTCTTTAGTTGTTGGTATTGATCTTATTGATGCAGAATTGTTTGAATGATGGTGGTCTAAAGGAGTAGTATCATTTATCACTCAGTGAAATCTAAGAAAATAACAGGCAAAAAAACAAGTGAACACAAAATGAAAGATAAAAAGGATGAGTATAGTTTCTGTCCAATTTGTATTCAAAGAATGGTTCCAAAAATATTGGCAGTAATTCAGAGAACTGGCTTGGCTCAAATTGACTTTCATATTAAGAATAGATGGAAATTTATAGTATTTGAGGTTGTTTGGGCTGATGCTATAGCAATATCTTAGTTAGAATCATAAAAACAATGAGAAGCCATGCTTACTGTGACACTTTAAAATGTAAGAGCAGTTTTTGAGATATTGGAACTGTATCAGAGAGAACAAATAAATGGGAAATTGTTTGTACCAATGAGATTTGAGTTAGGGGATGTGTTAGTTTCCCAATGCTGCTATAACAAATGACCACAGACTTAGTGGCTTAAAACAACACAAATATATTTTCTTACAGTTTAGAAGTTTGAAGTCAAAAACGGGTTGGCAGGGCTGCATTCCTGGAAGCTCTAAGGGAGACTCTGTGTCCTCACCTTTTCCAGCAAAGAGCGTGAGGCTGTCCACACTCCTCGGCTCCTGGCCCCACATCGCCCTGACCTCACCTCCACTGCCACATCTCCTTTCCCACTCTCCTGTCTCCCTTTTTCTCTTCTAACGATCTTGTGATTATATTCAGTACCCTGAATAATCCAGGGTACTCTCTTCATCTCAAGATCTTTCACTTCATTACCTTGGCAAAATTTGCTTTGCCATGTAAGGTGACACATTCACAGGCTTCAGGAATTAATATTTGGACATTTTATGGGGCCATGATCCTTCCTACCACAGACAAGAAGGGATTCTCAACCCTTTGAATATCAGCCTGAAGGTGATGGAGAGTGTGTTTTGTTTGTTTGTTTGTTTGTTTGTTTGGCTTTGCAAGGATTGAACCTGACTCTCCAAGGCAGTTAAAACTCAATGAGATGCCCTAAAGTGTCATCTGCTGACAATAAAATCAAAGGTTTAAATGGCCTAGATGTTCCCTGTTAGAATAAGAGTTCTTGGCGTAAATATACGTAGGGCATGATTTAACCCATAGCATGCAAGGAGCTCTAGACAGAAACTTTAGAATGACTGTCCATACTGAATTTAATTTATTTACATTCAGAGGCATGTTTCTGAGCTAAGAAATTATGGGCTTTGGTTCCTACCTGTCACCCAGAATACCTTGAGGACCTTACGCAAGGGCGCATGCTCGTTGCTGGGCAAGGTAATACGAATGAAACACAGGGCCCACAATCCAGCAGCCTGAAGCCGGAGGGAGCCCTTAGAATATCTGAGGTGTTAGGATGGAAACAAGAGAGGAGCCATGGGACCAGAGGGAAGGGACACTAGAAGTAGGATGGTCCAAGATGTGGGAACAGGAAATGTAAAGGGGCAGAGAGAATGTAGTGGATCCAGGAATAACAATACATAGCAGTCACATGGTGTTTACCATCTGCTGTAAACTGCTCTAAAATCTTTGTGTACATGAGCTAATTTAATCCTCGCAACTCAAGTGTGGTAAATTGACATCCTAGATCGTCTCTTAAACACATCTCCTCTTCCCCTACCGACTGTTACCACTCGGGTTCAGGGCACTGGAATTTTTGCCAGTGTGTTTCAACTGGTGTTCCTGCTCTCTTATCCTACCCCAGAGCAATCTTTTTATGAAGCAAATCTAACTCCGCGCTTAAAGTCCTTCAAATCCAACACAGAATAAAACATAAATTCTTTCACTCTCCTTTCAAAGCCCTCGAGGTTCTGACCTCAGTCCGCCCCTTTAACCTCACCTCCACCTTCTCTTCCCCCACTCCCTCTTACTTTTTACAATCCAGGAAGAATACATTCCTTCTCTCTGCAGGCAGCCGTGCTGTTCCCCGCCCTTGGACCTGCCCTCCACACCTCCTTCCCCTAGGTAAATCCTGCTGTTGCTGAAGTCTCACCTTAAATGCCTGCTCCTGCTCGGAATTTCTTTGCCAGTCCCCCGCAGCCTCACCTGTGCACGGTGCCCCTCTCCTCCCTCCCCTCCTGCAGTGCCCCGAGCACAGCTTGAGCATTTGTGCCTCTGTTCCCCCCAGCAGATTTGAAGATTCTTCAGAACCGAGACAGAATTTTCACCTTCCCCTCTGCAGCCTTTGCACAGGACTTGGCACATGATTGACATTCGGTCAATATTTGTTAAATCTAACTAAACTGAGCAGAAAAACATCTCCCTTTTGTATGACTGTGTCTTTTTGACATTCAAAGAGTGGCAGTACAGTCCTGGGTGATTTGAAGACACTTAGACATGGAAAGCGCTCCACATTGAAGGCCTCTTGAATGCAGTGAAAATGAATATCAAAATCAATATGCTGTTCAGTTTAGGAATATGAATATATGATTTCAAATGAATTGAATTTTCCTCTCAACATTAAGTGGTAGAGCAAACTGAATTATTAGGTAACATATTTGGAGTAATAGCTCTCTCCTGATTTCTCCTACAATTTGTTTTTACTTCTCTTCCAGACCTATTCTATGCCTGGGTCATGGCAATCTGAGAAATATCAATATTTATTTCCCTTAACCTCCTAAAAGGCAACAATGGTATCACAGGCTCCAAATTCAGAATTATATTCTCGAATTAGTCTCCTCTTCCTTTGTTTCACTGTCATATCATTTCTTCTTAAATGGTTGTTTTTCATAGAAAACCTCATGCTTAAATTGTATGGGTATTGTAGGCAAGGAGTTCAACAGTATGGAAAATAGAGTTTAAAAATGTGGAGACTGCCTCCACCTCTCCTTCAAATCTACACCATTCCCCACAGGCACCCTTTAGTTTCAGTGTAGCCCTTTTTCTATGCATGTACGTCCATGTGCACACGCCCTGCACTAAGTTTGGTCCTTGTGTTTCTGTTTCTTCTTATTAGACAGAATTCTATTCTCAGCGTTATTCTGCCACTTGAGTTGTATTTTAAATGTCATTTAAAAACATGCCTGGGAAAATCTCTCTGTATAGATACATATACATATAAATATGCATATCCATATATGCACTTTCTCATATGGTTTTTCTTCATTTTTTGTGTTTTGCTTAAAGTATTTCAGTTGGGTTTCTATAACTAGCAATGGAAAAAGATCCTCTCTACTTTTTTTTGCTATTACTATATATGGCTTTTGCTGTTGTTATATATGACTTTTCTAGCAAAGCAAGATTTTTGCTCCGAGATATTCCTAGATGTGAGTTACTAGGTCAGGGCGCATGTGCATTTTGTATTTTGATAGCGACACACTGACAGGTAGCTTCCAGACAGAAGAGCTGTGTCTGGATAGTATCTGAGTGTGCTCTTTTCACTACATTTCCAAAGACGCTATCAATCTTTTTACATACTTGATGTAGTGGGCAAATATGCTATCTTTTTATTTTACTTTTGATTCTCCTATACTGGTGAGATTAATGAGTGTTTCATAAGTTTCTTAGCTATGTGTATTTCTTTTATTATAAATGGGTCTTTGCTCAGATTTCTGTTGCTTATTTGTTTTTATAATTCTTTTAAAGTACTCCATAGAGTGAACAGGAAGTCATTGTATATTTTACATCTTTAGGTATTTTCTTCTATTTATCTTTCAACTTCTTATTATAGCTTTTTCAATATGGAAATTTCAATATACATATATAATAAATATACATTTCTGTGACTGTTTTTATAGGTAGCAAGTTGCACATTTTAATCCCTTCCCTCTTTCAACCATTCCCTAAACTGGTTTTTGTGTTTAATTAGTACATTTAAGGCTTTTGTTTTTCTTTGAGTTTTATCTTTGGGTTAGTCCATTTTGATATATATTCACTGCTATTCACTTCTAAACAGACTTTGATTTTAACTTTGACTTCCTCTTAATGTTAATATTTATTAAAATTAGGGGTTTTCGTTTACATTTATAATTGGGGAGTTATCTTTTTATTGTTATTCTTTGTTTTCAAGAAGGGGTGCTTGTTTTTTATTCTAGTTAGAAAATCAGGACTGTAATTTCTACTTTCAAAATGTGTGAGTTTTTTTTTGTGGCCTTATGTAGTCGATTTTTATAAATGTTCTGTGGATATTAAAAATTATTCATTTTTGCCTATTGGATGTAAAGACCTAACTGTATTAAATATACACAATATTTAAAAATGCAGGCTAATTTTGAATATCAAATAATCTGTATTCTCATTTATTTCTGAGTACTTCATTTTGTTGATTTTTTAGAGAGTTGTAGTTTGAGTGTCCAAATATAATTATAAATTTATTTCTCTGTGTATAATTCTGTTTACCTGTTTTCATGTTATGTTGTTAAGTACATAATCATTTTAATTCTCTTCATTTTAAACACAAGTATATTTAAAATTTCTAGAGCCAGTCTTGATATATTAGTGAAACTTTATGTTCAACCATTATGTGCTGTTTTAATATAGATTTGACATTATTAAGCAGCATATAGCTGAAATTATTTTGTGTTCCCCATCGGACTTCTATTTTAAATAACATGTTTTAATTAATTCACATTTATTGTAATAAATGAAATATTCAATCTTTTATATTGTGACAGTTTCTTCTCTTTTCTATATTAAATTGATTTTATTGGGTTGCTTAAATTTTGTATGTAGTAATTATGCATTCCATTTTTTCATATAGTATATATTTCAATGCACTATGGAAACTTATGGTTTCCAATTTTATATTGACATTAAGTGATTTGCAAAAAACCCCTCCTGAGCTAGACCCCGCAGTATGCTTCATTTACACTTTCCTTTCCATCTTCCTTCCCCTTCCTATGTTTTGTTGATATAATCAGCAATTATATATTCAGTTTTTTTTAAAACACTTTCTTAGGCGTTATTTCTGGAAATTGCCTTACATGTCACAGGCTTTTTACCAACTGTTTTTAGACCTATTGATATGCTTTCTGGTTAAATTATTAACTATCTTTTCTTATCTCAGATCTTTACCTTTTTTTTAGATTCTTTTTATTCTGGAGCTTATCCTCGAGTATTTTTTTGGAAGAGAATCTATGGATAATGCATCCTGAGAACTTGTGTCTGGCAATGTCAACCCAGTCTTCACATTTGCAAGACAATTTCAATGTAAAAATCTAAGTTGAAAATCATATTTTCTCAAAACTTAGAATCTTCGTCCATACAAATTCTTCTGATGAAGAAAATGATGTCAGTGAGTTCCATGTTCTTTTGTAGATAATCTTTATTTAATGCAATTTTTGAAATAGTAGCCACCCATCACATGCGGCATTGAGCTTTTGAAATATGGGTAGTAGATTACCTGAAATTTTTATTTAAGTAAATTTTTATCAACTTAAATTTAAATAGTCCTATGTAACTAATGACTATTGTACAGCGCAGCTCATCTCGTTTTTTCATTGATCTTTATTCAGATTTAGTATGAGCTTTCATTCTTTATGAGCCATCTTTTCCTTCACAGTCTTCAACCCTTTGTCTTTGTGCTGTTTTGTAGGAGAATCACTTATTTTGATCTTATATTTTCAAATGTTGCTGGTAATTATGTTTCTAATTTCCAAGAACTCTGCTCATTTGTTTTTCATAGCATCCAGTCTCTTTTATTATAGGTAATATATTTTTAAGTATTTGAGATTTTTTTTAAAGTGTGTGTGTGTGTGTGTGTGTGTGTGTACCTTTTCTCTTGTTTCCTCTGCTAATTTTTGTTTCTTAGTGGTTACAACTGTTTTCAGTCAGTGACTCTTCTCTTTTTTTTATGCTGCAGTTTCCCTCAAATGTTTGGTGATTCATGTATATTTGCTCATATTTATATCTGATGATCTTGATTGAAAAACATTGGTAGTGACATCTTACTTACTTAGCCCGAGTGAATAGTCTCTTTTGACCTAGTAGTAGATACAATACAGGCTATAATAACAGCAGCCTCAGTTTCAGGGACTAGGCAAAGCAAGGCAGATGCAAAGCTAGAAGGGCCCCACTGTAAAGATAGCTCATAACTCCTCGTGTTGGCACAGGAGACCATGAGTTACCAGAGGTAGGTCTCAGAACTTGCACTGTATAAAGCTATATTAGAGCTTGATTCTAGTGGTAAATACTGGAGTTGGATGCCGTTAAAAGCAGGGGATTGGCATAGTACACACGCACGCATGTACACACGCACGCACGCACGCACTGATGTAAATGACCAGACCAGCCATGCACAATCTACTGCTTCCAGGCTTCATTACTACTTCCAATCTGTGGTTGGCTGGGGTTCTCCTGGAAAAAGTTACTTACTGAAGGCTTTTCTGTGTATAGCTTAGGGGATTCTTGAGATCTGCTATTTTTTTTTAATTGGATGCACTTAGATTTATAATTATTGTATCTTCCAGGGGGACAGGATCCTTAATATGATATGGCCTTCTTTATCTCTAGGAATCCTTTTTACCTTAAAGTTATTTGGCTATGTCACTATAGCTACACCAGCTTTCTTTGGCTTGTATTTATATAATACATGGTACTACCTCACTGTTGTTAGCACATATAGAGTTTTTTGAAATCTAGCCTGAAAATATTCACCTTTTACTGAACTATTTTTTGTATTTATATTTAATGTACTTATTTATTTGGGTTCACATCCATCATCTTATTTGTTTACAATTTGGCCTTTCCAGTTGAGAAGTTTAAATGCTTTTTTGTTTTGTTTTGTTTTTTTTTTTTAAATTTCTATTGGATTAATCAGGTGATTTTTGGTTAATATTTATCTATTACCTTGTCACTTTTATATTTTTAAATGTATTTTAATGGTTAAGACATCAACATATTTATTCATGACTTATTACAGGCTAAGACAATACAAATGATTATTTTTACCTGTCATAATAATGATAAGATCTTAGAAAACTAACTTCATTTACCTCCTTTGTATTTTTTTAATTTAATTCTATATATATTTTAAGTTCCTCAGACATAACCATTGTTGGTTTGTACCCTCTATATTCAATTCTATTTGCCCATATATTTATCTTTGTGTCATTCCTAAATTCTTTCTTCATTTCTGTATTTTCCTCTACAAATATATTTCTTTTGCCTGTAGAACTTTCTTTAATATTTCCTTTAGTGCAATCCTACTGGCAATGAATTATTTTATTTTTGTTTTTCTGAATATGTTTCTATTTCCTCTTTATTTTGAGGGTATAATTTTACTATTTGTAGAACCTAGGTTGACTATTTTCAGCACTTTTAAGGAATTACTCAATTGTCTCTGTCTTACATCATTTCTACTGAGAAATCATGAGTTTTCTTATTGGTGTTTCTGTGATGATTGTGTCTTTTTTTTTTCTCTGACTGCTATTAAGATTTATTTTACATATCTCTTTTTTAAAATCTATTCTATGATATGCTTTAAGTAATCCCCCTTTTAAATCTTTTTTTATAATGTGCCTAATAATTTTTTATTGTTGTTCAATTACAGTTTGTCCCCATTTTTCCCCCATTACTCTCCCCCACTCACCCCCACCTCCCATATTCAATCCTCCCATCCCCCATTGTCTTTGTCCATGGTCCTTTATATATGTTCCTAGACTTGACCCTTCCCTTAATGATTTTAAAAGTACTTATTATGCTTATAGTTTCCTGAGCATTTTGAAAATGTGAGTTGATTTTTTATTTTAGTTTAGAATTTTTTTGCCATTGTTTCTTCGAATAGTGTTATTTTCTCATTTCTCTCTCTGATGTATCAATTACGTATATGGTTTGTACTATTCATCTTTTGCTCTATTCTTGTTCCCTACTCATTCTTTTATCTCTCTGTGCTTTTGTTTGGGTATTTCCCAGTGTCTGTCTTCAAGTTCTCTAATTTAATCCTCCACTATGTTCTGTTTGGTGTTATATGCATTAATTTACTTACTATTTTAAAATAGAATACTTTTTTACTTCTGTAGTCCCCATCTAATTATTTGTATAGATTCTTTGGTGACTTTATACTGTTTTAATTAAGTTAGGCTAAATTACTTTTCCAAGAATTCTCTCCCTTAATTTTTTTTTAATTCAAGTGGGCTACAAAAGACATTATTTGGGACATTTGGAGGGTAGATTCGAAGCAGTAGCCATACTGATTTATACTTTGAAGGTCATTCAGTGATATCATGTATGCTGTTTCATCTCATGCAAATTTTCACAGATCTATTGGCTTATTTAATTGGTTGTGGGCAGCAGCTAGGTCTTCAGCTTCTTCTCCTATTTCAGCTTTTCTGAATTATCAGCTGAATGTGTGTTCAACATTTGCAAGACAGTTGCCCTCAAAGTCTGAAGCAATGAGAGACTGACAGGGGTTTTTGTCCATCCTTATTCCATGTGTTCTAGCTTATTCTTTTGGATTCCAGTCTGTCCTCACTGTATTGAACTTTATATCTCCCTTACTTTCCCAAATGCTTAACCTTTTAGGCATGGAGCCCCAATATAAAAGACAACAATCCCCCATATAATGAATTTTAACCAGTTCTCACAGTTGTGTAAGGACAAATCTTTACAGTGAGCCATATTATACACACACACACACATATATATCAATGTTTATATGTAATGTATGTATAATATATAAACATGACTGATTCAGTTTCTAATCACCCAACAAAAATTTCCATTTCATCTTTTCTTTGCTCTTTTTTTTCTTATTCATAACAATCAGTTATAGTCCTTATAACACCAATGTCTATATCACCTTTGAATCTCTTTCTGTTGCCTGATTTTTCTCAGTTTTCAGACACATGGCCCTGTCTCTTGCCATGCCTAGAACAATTTTAATAAATGAAGAGCACCAAATATGAATATTGAAGAGACCCCAGGTATTGTGACCTTGCATCAGAAAAGGATTATTTTTCCCTTTGCTAGGCTGACAGTGTAAGAGCTACTTTAATCATTTAGGAATGAGCCAATTTTAGGCTAGATTGAGGTTTTTATTAAACTCAACTAAAAACTGCTTTTCCTTCTCTTTAGTCCAGAGCCTCCACTGCTTGCAATCAAGAGCTTCCTATATTTGCTAGGTCCACTTACCCGAGCAGGTCTTTGTGTTCTCAGCACCAGGAGACTATAGAATTTCTCAGTTCTCAGAGTTTGTCACTGAGCTCTTTAGCCTCTATCTTGTCTTTCTTCATATTTGGCATTGATTTTAACAGGGAATCATTTCTGTCTTGAGGCTCCTCAAGTTTTCAATTTATGACTCCATCTCATCTAAGTGCCAGAATACCCACTGGTTTCTGTCTCCTCAACCATTGCCCTTTGCCCAGGGAAAGCCATTTTCCAGTCCACCCCTGCAGGAATCTGCACGAGCTTCTAGAAAAAAATGCAGGTGAAAATCATCATTACAACTTTCTGAGAGTCTCCCTTTTCTGTGATTTTAGCCTCGTTATTCCTCATTATTTCTGCACTGTGTATATCTTTAAACAGATGGTTTTTTAAATTTATTTTGCTTTTTTAAAATTATTCTTCTCAGCAGGTGAATTGGTCTGCCTCTACCCAAAATTAATCTATGTGAAACAAAAGTTCCTGTCAATCCATTATTATCTTATTTATGTCTTCCCAAATTTTTATCAGTATACTGCTCTGCTGTTAGGATGTCCAATTTTCTGTGGCTTTTATTATGATGAGTTATAAGCTCATGTCAGCACTAATTTGAGAGGGAAGACAGGTTAACATGTACTTTCAGTGAGCCATTTTAAACTAAAAATGCCATACATTTTGAACCTTTGGCCCTATGTTGTAGTTATCTGATTATGTCTGTCTCTACTACTATATTATACATTTCTTAAAGGTAAAGACAATAATTATTCATGCTCATGCTTGCCATAATACTTAGCATATGTAATCACATATAATAGGTGCTCATCATTTACTTGTTAAACAAATTATGAAATAAATGAATGAATGACCTCATAATGTTCATAGTCGATGATTTTATTGGTATCTTTCACATAATGAATAGTATTGCTATTAAAAGTCCAAAATATTGTATATACTGGTAATACTAGAGAAATAGAGACAAACGTTTTGTTTCTTTACAGAACCTGTTACATTCTATGCTCCTAAACAGAACTTAAACAATAGTAAAAAATATATTTTTCCAACTTCTGGGATTTCTCAAAGAATTCTTTAAAATGAAGAACTTTAATCATCTGGTCCCTTTAGATTTTATAGTAGTTCAAGAAGTGTATTTTTTAAGTTCCTGATATATATTTCTGTTCTCTCCTAACACTTATATTTCCCTTTAGAAAAGAAAAAAATCACATGAAAAAAACTGAAGAGAAATACTACCTAACACAAAAGTCATACTTTTCAAAGATTATGTTTCCATTTCTACATAATAGACTCTCATTAGGAAATCATCAGGGCATTTTTTAGTCATAAACAGGGCACTGAAAAGAAAATGAATAGGAATGTAAATGACTTTCTGAAAGTGACATCTCTTCAAATCTCAGGAAAAAAAGGAACTCTCTGAAATATTAATTGACAATAATGAGGAGGCCGAACTTTAGATAAACAGAGGAGCCAGGGGCCTTTCCCAGAGGCCTGCAACTCACTGTGAAGGCATATGTGAACACTGGCTTGGAATTTAATTATTTTTATTCTTGTTTATCCTATTATAGTTGTCCCAATTATTCCCTCCTCTGTCCAACACCCCTTCCACTCCCACAGTCAATCCCCACACCATTGTCCATGTCCATGGACCATTCATTCATGTTCTTTGACTACTCCCTTCCCCTTCTTTCCACCATTCCCATACTTCCTCCCACCCCATCTTTCTTCTGTCTGCTGTCAGTCTGTTCCCTCTTTCAATATCTTTGGTGCTGTTTTGCTCATTAGTTTAGTTTGTTCATTGGATTCCTCTAAGTGAGATCATATGGTATTTGTCTTTCATTGCCTGGCTTATTTCACTTAGCATAATGGTCTCCAGTTCCAACCATGCTGTTGCAAAGGGTAGGAATCCCTTCTTCTTTTTCTCTGCTGCACGGTTTCTTTTTATTTTATTTTATTTTTTAATTTTCTTTCTTTTTTTATTTTAATTGTTGTTCTTGTAAGTTTTCTGTCTTTTACGCCCATCTCAGCCCACCATCCCAGCCCTCCCCACCTCCCTCCCATTTCCACCCCTCCTAGTTTTTGTCCATGTGTCCTTTATACTTGCTCCTGTAAACCCTTCCCCTTTTCCCCTGAAATTCCCTCCACTCTCCCCTCTGGTGACTGTCAGCCTGTTCTCAATTTCAGTGTCTTTGGTTATATTTTCCTTGTTCATTTGTTTTGTTGGTTAGGTTCCTGTTAAAGGTGGGATCATATGGTATTTGTCTTTCACTTCCTGGCTTATTTCCCTTAGCATAATGCTTTCCAGTTCCATCCATGCTGTTGCAAAGGGTAGGAGCTCCTTCTTTCTTTCTGCTGCATAGAATTCCATTGTGTAAATGTACCATAGTTTCTTGATCCATTCATTTACTGATGGGCACCTAGGTTGCTTCCAACACTTGGCTATTGTAAATTGAGTTGCTATGAACATTGGGGTGCATAGATTCTTTTGAATTGGTGTTTCAGGGCTCTTAGGATATAATCCTAGCAGTAGAATTGCTGGGTCAAAAGGTAGATCCATTTTTAGTTTCCTGAGAAAATTCCATACTGTTTTCCATAGTGGTTATACCAGTCTGCAATCCCACCAACAGTGCACTAGGGTCCCCTTTTCTCCACAACCTCTCCAACACTTGTTGTTTGTTGCTTTGTTTATGATAGCCATTCTGAGTGGTATAAAGTGGTATCTTATTGTGGTTTTAATTTGCATCTCTCTGATAGCTAGCGATATTGAGCATCTTTTATGTGTCTCTGGATCCTCTGTGTGTCCTCCTTGGAGAAGTGTGTGTTCAAGTCCTTTGCCCATTTTTTAATTGGGTTTCTTGTCTTCTTAGAGTGGAGTCATGTAAGTTCTTTATATATTTTGGAGATTAAACCCTTGTCTGAGGTATCATTGGCAAATATGTTTTCCCATACAGTTGGTTCTCTTTTTTTTAAATAGTGTTTTCTTTAGCTGTGCAGAAGCTTTTTATTTTAATGAGATCTCATTCATTTATTCTTTCCTTTATGTTCCTTGTTTTAGGGGACATATCAGTAAAAATGTTGCTTCGTGAAATATCTGAGATTTTCCTGCCTATGTTCTCCTCTAGGACTTTAATGGTGTCATGGCTTATATTTAAATTTTTTATCCACCTTGAATTTATTTTTGTGTATGGTGTAAGTTGGTGTTCGAGTTTCATTTTTTTGCACGTAGCTGTACAGTTCTCCCACCACGACTTGTTGAAGAGGCTATTTTTACTCCATTTTATGTTGCTACCCCTTTGTTGAATATTAACTGACCATAGGGACTTGGGTTTATTTCTGGGCTCTCTGTTCTGTTCCACTGGTCCATGTGCCTGTTTTTATGCCAGTACCAGGCTGTTTTGATTACAGTAGCCATGTAATACAGTTTGGTTTCAGGTATTGTGATCCCTCCTACTTTGCTCTTCTTTCTCAAAATTGCTGCAGCTATTTGAGGTCATATATGGTCCCATATAAATTTTTGAAGTGTTTGTTCTATGTCTGTGAAATATGCCATTGGTACTTTAATAGGTATTGCATTGACTGTAAATTGCTTTGGGTAGTATGGACATTTTGATGATATTGATTCTTCTGATCCATGATCACAGTATATGTTTCCATTTGTTTGTGTCTTCCTTGATTTCTTTCTTCAATGTTGTGTAGTTTTCTGTATACAGGTCTTTTACCTCCTTGGTTTGGTTTATTCTTAGGTATTTTATTTTTCTTTTTGCTATATCGAATGGGGTTTTTTCTTGATTTATGCTTCTGCTCTTTCATTGTTGGTATACAAAAATGCCTTTGATTTCTGGATATTGACTTTGTATCCTGCTGTTTGGCCATATTCATTTATTAGGTCCAGAAGCTTTGGGTCTGAGTCTCTAGAATTTTCTATGTACACTATCATGTCATCTGCAAACAGTGATAGTTGTTTCCTCCTTTCCAATTTGGATGCCTTTTATTTCCTTTTCTTGTCTAATCACTGTGGCTAAGACTTCCAATACTATATTGAATAGAAGTGGTGAAAGTGGACAACCTTGTCTTGTTCCTGATGTTAGTGGAAAAGATTTTAGTTTTTGCCCCTTGAGTATGATATTGGCTGTAGGCCTCTCATATATTGCCTTTATTATATTGAGGAATGCTTCCTCTATTCCCACTTTGTTGAGTGTTTTTATCATAAATGGGTGCTGTACCTTAAAATGCTTTTTCCACATCTATTGATATGATTATGTGATTTTTCTCTTGGCTTTTGTTTGTGTGATGTGTTATATTTACTGATTTGGGAATATTGAACCATCCTTGCATCCTTGGGATGAATCCCACTTGGTCATGGTGTGATCTTTTTAATATATTGTTGGATGTTGTTTGCCAATATTTTGTTGAGTATTTTAGCATCTATGTTCATCAGTGATATTGGCCTGAAGTTTTCTTTCTTTGTTGTGTCTTTATCTGGTTTTGGGATTAGGATGATGCTGGCTTCATAAAAAGAGTTTGGGAGTCTTCCTTCATTTTGGATCTTTTGGAATAGTCTGTGAAGGATGGGGGTTAGCTCTTCCTTAAATGCTTTGTGGAATTCTCCTGTGAAACCATCTGGCCCAGGGCTTTTGTGTGTTGGGAGTTTTTTGATTACTGCTTCAATTTCATCTGCTGTTATTGGTGTGTTCAGGCTCTCTGCTTCTTCTACACTGAGTTTTGGAAGATTATATTTTTCTACAAACTTGTCCATTTCACCTAGGTTTTCAAATTTCTTTGCATAAAGTTCTTCATAGTAATTTCTTACAATCCTTTGTATATCTGTAGTATCAGTTGTCATCTCTCCTCTTTCATTTCTGATTGTGTTTATTTGGGTCCTCTCTCTTTTTTCCTTGATGAACCTGATTAAAGGCTTGTTGATTTTTTTTATCTTTTCAAAGAACCAGCTGCTGGATTCATTGATCCTTAGAATTGTGCTTTTAGTCTCTATGTCATTTAATGCTGCTCTGATCTTGGTTATTTCCTTCCTTTTACTTGCTCTGGGCTGTCTTTGCTGTTGTTCCTCGAGTTCTTGTAGGTGTAGGGTTAAGTTGTTTGTTTGAAATGTTTCTATCTTTTTTAGGTAGGCCTGTATCGCTATGAACTTCCCTCTGAGGACTGCCTTCACTGTGTCCCATAAGTTTTGGATTGTTGTGAGTTCATTTTCAATTGTTTCCAGAAACTTTTTGATTTCTTCCCTAATTTCATTCTTGACCCATTCATTGTTTAATAGCATGCTATTCAACCTCCATGATTTTTAGGATTTTGGTTTTTTCCCCCTTGGGGTTTGTTTCTAGTTTCAGTCCCTTGTGGTCAGAGAAAATACTTGGTATGATTTCAGTTTTCTTGAATTTGTTGAGGCTTGTTTTGTGTCCTATCATGTGGTCTATCTTTGAAAATGTTCCATGTGCATTTGAAAAGAATATGTATTTAGTTTCTTTGAGATGAAGGGCTCTATATATATATCAGTTAAGTCTGCCTATGTTTGCAACTAGGACTTTTATGGTATCATGACTTATATTTTAGTCTTTTATCCATTTTGAGTTTATTCTAGTGTATGGTATAAGTTGGTGGTCTAGTTTCATTTTATTTTGTATGTACCAGTCTAGTTCTCCCAACACCATTCATTGAAGAGGTTATTTTTACTCCATTTTATGTTTTTGCCCCCTTTGTCAAACATTAATTGACCATAGAGACTTGGGTTTATTTTGGGGCTATTTGTTCCACTGATCTGTGTATCTATTCTTATGCCAGTACCAGACTGTTTTTTATTACAGCAGCCTTATAGTATAGTTTGTTATCAGGTGTTATGATCCCTCTAACTTTGCTCTTCTTTCTCAAGATTGCTGTGGCTATTTGGGATCTTTTTTGGCTCCATAAAAATTTTTGAACATGTGAGAATGCCGTTGGTACTTTAATAGGAATTACATTGAATTTATAGATTTCTTTGGGTAGTATGGACATTTTAATGATTTTAAATTTAAAAGTAAATAAAAGTACTCTCTTTATCCATGATTCTCTGTTCTATTTGTTTGCTTAGTTTGTTTTCTAGATTCAGTTGTTGATAGGTATGTATTTATTGCCATTTTATTGTTCATGTTTTATCTTCTTTTTCTTAATCAAGTCCCTTTAACATTTCATATCATGATGGTTTGGTAATGATGAATGCCTTCAGTGTCTTCTTGTATGGGAAGCTCTTATCTTCCCTTCGATTCTAAATGATTTCTTTGCTGGGTACAGCAACCTTGGCTGTAGGTCCCTGCTTTTTGTGACTTTGAATATTTCTCACCAAACCCTTCTACCCTGAAAAGTTTCTTCTGAGAAATCATCTAATACTCTTATGGGAATTCCCCTGTAGATAACTAATTGCTTTTCTCTTGCTGCTTTTAAGATTCCCTTAATCTTTAACCTTCAGAATGGGTGAAAAGGTGAGGGTATTAAGAAATACAAATAGGCCCTGGCTGGTGCAGCTCAGTGGATTGAGCACTGGCCTGTGAACCAAAGGATCACCAGTTCAATTCCCAGTCAGGGCACATGCCTGGGTTGCAGGCCAGGTCCCCACTGGGGGGCGCATGAAAAGCAATCACACAATGTTTCTTTTCCTCGCTTTCTCTCTCCTTTCCCCTGTCTAAAAATAAACAAAATCTTAAAAAAAAATAGGAAGTACAAACAGGCAGTTACAGAATAGCCATGGGGATGTAAATTACAGTGTAGGAAATAGAGCAGCCAAAGAATTTATGTGCATGACCCATGGACGTGGGCAATGGTATGTGGATGGGCTGAGGGAGTGGGGAGTGCTTGATGGAGGGGAGCAAAGGAGAAAAAATTGGGATAACTGCAATAGCATAATTATTAAAATATAATTTTAAAATGTAAATAAAATAGATTAGACTGACTGTCAACTCAAAGCACTTCAACTAAGAATGTCATGCTTCTGTTTCTTTATAATTTTAGCACAGAGGAGGCAGAAATATAATTTTACTAGAGAAAAAAATTGCCACAAATCCTGGCTATTAGAAAGGAATTTCAAGATCAGCCTCTGTCCCTTTCTTCCCTAACTCAGAATTAAGTTAAAGGTGTGGGTGACCCCATGAAGCCAACATTCAAATGAACAGTTGTTTTGACAGTATTCCAACTCTGTCAAAAGAATCTTAATCTAATGTCTTGTTTCATGACTGGTACGGGAGATACCACCATTATCTAAAAACTTGGCAGACTTTTTGTCTTCATATTCTGGATTTATCCTTTGACTTTACACTTTAGTATTTCATTTTCCATGAGACTATTATGTATATACTTTGTTTGTAAGGAACAAAACAATTTTTTCAGCACAGTTTCTTCAAACACCAGACTTTCATTACAAGAGGCTTCAATGAACATCTCTCTGGAGTGGCCTAATGTGTGATGGGGTTAAATATGGAAGAAGACTGTCAAGTTCCAAGCTGAACAGCAAATGCCAAAAACAATGACAAATTCAGTCGCTGTGCAGTACTTCAGACATTCAGAAAGATGCCTGACCTTTGTTCATCTTTATATTGTTTTCCGAAGTTGTCAGTTCTATGCTAGGAATAGCAAAACTTAGAGAAATGAAAGAAAACTCACCTTCCCTCCTTCTTTGCATGTCTTCTCAGGACATAGCACTTTCCCTTCTATCCAGCATTTACCCTGTCCCTAGGGTTCACAAAACTTCCAGCTCTTTGCGAAGGATAAGTGTGCACACAACTTCCAATCCAGGACTGCTTATCAAGCAGGGACTATAGAACCAAAGTGAGGCAAAATTATTTAGACTCTGGTCTCAGACACCTAAAATGCTGTGGTTACAAATTCAAGTACTTTTTACACAGAGTGCTCCATAGCCCTTTCCAAATATTCATGCATGAAGCTCATTAATAATTTTTTTCTCTCAGTAACTGAAGATGAATCCTTTAATTTGAAGAGGCCTTAACACTAATGAGTCATGTCATTACTCTGGAATCCTTTAAGTTGTTTTTTTCCCTTTCTCATTGACTCAGTGAGGTAGAAATTAAGGACAGCTCCCATTAGCTCTATATATTTCCTGAAGCATCTGCTCATGGTTGCCAATTGATCCATCCTAAATATTTATTTGTCTATAAATGCCATGGAGTCAACACTTCACTTTAGACTTCTTTTCTCTTTCCCAAACACAAAATTTCTTTTCAAAGTTCTGTCGATAACATCATTTGCAATTTAAATTCTTTAAAAATATGATCCTTCCTGCTGTGTTTTTGAATACTTCCTTCATATTTAATTGCTGTAGACACTTTAGTTCCTAATTAAACTTTATTGTTTATGATGTTGCAGTCATTAATAGACATGAAAGAAAAAAGTGGCTAGTTCTAGAAAATTTCTCTGACTGCTAATTCTAGTCTTAATCGTATTACTTTCCATAACCATAATGAACTCATGGGGCTGTGAGGAGGATGGGTAGGAAGTGAGACACAAAACAAGTACACAGTTCATGTTTTTGAGGATTTACTAGACATTTTGGCAGACAAGCTTGAATTGGACTTGAATCGAATTGGATGCCTTGATTTGTGGGGGAGATTAGCTTAGAAATAGCATCTCAAACACTTGCAAGATGAATATCCTCACTTTTCAAGGCTCCTTTCTCCAGCACATGCTCAGGTTTTGCGCTGGTGACAGGGTAGAGCATATATTGCATGCACAAAGCTTGCCTGATCCTCAAAGCCTTAAAAGACTTTTATTGTGAGAGAATGGAGACACTTGATGAATCTGATGGGTTTGGGTCATGGAGAGATTTGCTATGAACCATTGCACCAAGGCTGAAATACCCAAGAGGCTGACAAGCTTATTGCCCATTTCAGAGATTAAATGGTTTTGGAAAAATTTTCTCCCCTGGCAATTGTAATTGTGTCTGGGAAATAAGTGTTCATTCTGCTTGAGCACCGTGGTTTGAATGCTTCCTCCTATATTTTCTCCCAGTGGATTGATTCTAAAAAGGTTTGCTCAGATTTCCCTGTACCAATGCAAATTAACCCATGAACTTGCTAACACCTCTCCCCAACTCCCAACATCCTTGCCATGTCCCTTGCTAGTGAAAAACCAGACTGTCAAGTCTCTTTATCATGAATTGTCTTTGCAGCTGTTGGAAGGGAGGGAAAGGAGCTGAAATATCTTCCAGGTTAATAATGTGGTTGTAGAAAATGGACAAAACTACTGTTAGTAACCTCATGAGTCTTAAGCTGCCAGAGTAATGCTCATCAGTAGGTAAAGTAGTCATTTAGTTGTTTTTACTTCCAAGGCATGTTGGAGGGCTCAATTGCCCCAAATAAACTGGGGTAAGGATCACATCTCAAGAAGAAGGAAGAGGGCACAAGCAGAAAAACAGAGGTTCATGACAGATTCTTTATTCCCTGACTTTGCCCAGGGTCAACATTGCATATTCGTCTGCTAATTGACCTTTTGGGTGATTTAGAGCATCTGTTTCTAGCTTGGTTGGATAAAGGCCATTATATGTTAACACAGGCCACAACATATTCTTCTTTCATAGGCAGTCATTATCTAGAATTTTTTGGTTTGTTATTTTAAAGAGGCCTCAATAGCATACCTCAAAATTGAATATGAGAATGTCAAAGAAACCTAGAGACAGTACTGTTTGTTTCTGGGCGTTTACTATATCCCTGGCTATGTACTAAATCTGTAAGTGATTATCTTATTTAATCCTATAATTCTATAAGGTAGATTCTGGTATTATCCTATAGAAACTGATACTCAGAAATTGAGCAACTTGCCTAAGGTCACACAGGTAGTAGCACAATCAGCTTGAACATAGGTCTTCCTGTTCCCACAATTTGAGCTCTACCTATTGTCCTTTACTTCTTTCCCTTTAATTCTCAGTACATTGAGAATGCAGGATGAACTAATGCTAGAAACAAGATGATTCTTTACTAACCAAAAATGTGTACTTTATGTAGACCTGGATTGGGTCTTGTTTATGCTATTGCATTAATGGGGATTCTTTTTGCTAATTTTGCAAGTGTTGATTGTGGTTCCAAAGCACCCTAAAATGGTATTTTTAGCCCTATTACCTTGTTCAGGAACCTTTCTCTCTCTGCTTTTTTGAATTGTCAGTGGTGATCAGCATCCATGCCTGAGAAGAAGCAGAGGTAGTCCTCTGCTGAAAAAACAGTGGCCAAGAACATCTTTGTCCAGGTGACTGGTGGGCTTTGCCAGGATCACATCCTATCCAACACAAATGATAGCTAAATGGCCAGAGAACGTGAAGTAATCTATACTGAATATGCCAAAATCATACTAGATGTTAACATTAGGCGTGTCCTTTTGGGGAAAAGTAGAAATTGAAATGAGCAACAGAACTTAGAATACAAGTCTGAAAACTTACAATTAGAAGCATATCTTAATCAATGGAAATGACCACTAATAAGGTCAAGTGACTGGTGTAAAGCATTTGAAGTTGAAAATGAAGGTTGATTACTGTTTTCTTACATTTGAAACTATCGGAAATGACTAGTTATTTTTATATGGATACTGTACATTCTCAGTTTATGTGTCAAGGGCAAATCTCTACAAAGTCAGAGTCGGAGGATGTTCCTTTCCATTCGGTGCCCACACGTCTCTATTATTCTTGGCTGCCTGTGCTTCATTGCTTGGTTTATCTGATTCTTTACTCCCTTCCCTAGTCCACCAACTAGTGAGATACCAGATGGTGGGGAGATCAGAGACACGTTCAGGAACCTTCCCTGTCTCACGTTGGATGTCGTAGGGATTAATGAACTAACATATTCTAAAATGACTTTAAAAGGTGAAGCGCTATATAAGTGTCAGGCATGATTAACCAGCAGCTAAGTTATTAAGCACCTGAATATTATGCATCTTTTCTGAATTTCAGAAAAATGGATGTACATATTCATTTTCCAAATCACTATTTTTTGAATGATGTTCAGGCACTCAAATAAAAGTCTAGCCCAATCCTAATTATCTCTCATTTTCTCGTATCAGTCATGTTGACCTTAAGAATGGCATATTTATGCAACTGTGAATAAGACAGACACAATCAGTGCATCAAGGAGAAGGCACACAGTGTAATACAAAATATTAGCTGCCTTTCAACTCACACCCCATGCTTCCAGCACAGGAAATACTGAGGCCTGGCGTTTGGGAATGTAAACTCCAGTCCAGACTGCCTGGGGCCAAACCCTCACTCCACTGCCAGGAAAGTGACTTCAAGCAAGTTACTTTACCTCTCTTTGTATTTGTTTATTTATCATGTAAAAACTGGGAACAATAATAGTACCTGTTTCATAGTTCATACATCTAAGATGCTCAAAGAGTAGTTCCTGACATGCAATAATTGCTCCTTAAGTGTTAACTATTATCACTAGTAATGTCACTAATACTGGCTTCAACAGGTCCCACCCTTGGATAGAGAAATAATAAACAGGACTGGTAATTACTTTGCTAGGATTCGCACATGACGCCTGGCAGTTTAAAACACTTGCGTGCCTGGGTCTGCAGAACAACGGGCTGAGATGGGTTAGTAGGGTGTTAGCTCTTATTTTTGCTCAGCAAGGTTTTGACCCTCCTCTTTCTGGTAATTCACTCCAGCCACTACCTTTCACTCAAGGTGCAGGGTGGGCGCGCCCCCAGGCCCGGCCGTCATGGACATCTCGTCCTAAGGTCAACATGGGAACCAGCACGGCCCATGTGAGGCCTCTCCTGGCATACTAAAGAAAGACTTGATTTGAAAATGAAGAACAAACAGCTTTGCCTCTGGGATTCTGATGCTGGAAGAATGTGAAATTAAGGTTAAAAGTGACCTACTTTAGTTCATTCCAAGTGAGCAAGATATGGCTGCAACGGGAGAGAATGAAACCAAGCAGAGCCAAGCTGAGTTGTGAGATGGAGGAGGAAGGGTGTGCTGGTGGCTTTTAATCTTAACCCTAGAATTTGAGACCCAGGTTCCCATCCTTTTATTTGGTCAGATAGCCCCATATCTCTTCCAGCCATGTAAGCTAATAAACTTAATTTTGGTGTTTCTCTTAAAATAGTTTGAATTGGTTTTCTGCCTCTTGGAACATAGAGTCTTTAAAAGACAAATGTTGTAATTCACCCATTTTACAGATAAGGGAAGATAAGGGAATCGTGGCTCTGAGGGGTATGTGACAGTCACATTCCCAGTGATTTTCAGCACCAGAACTTCATTACCTATTTAATGACCCCAGTGCAATAGTCCACTTAAGAAAGCAAGGCTGAGGAATTTGGAGAGGGAGCTGGTTATTAATGAAAGGGACAGCAAAGTTTAAGGATGCCATCAGGTCGTGGCTATCCACATAACTAATGCACTCACTGGTTCATCAAATATGTGTTCAGCCACTAAGAAACAATATAAGGCAAGCTATTTAGGTAGAGGAAATGAGGTATCTGTAGGTAGCCCTGGCTCTCATGAGTGGCTGTCTGTTCCCAGCTGCTGTTGGCCTAGCAAGGGGTAGGAAGCCGCGGAGCAAGCCTACCTGTATTTTTCAAGTTGCTGTTCCAGTGAATAAAATGTGTGCAGAACATGTCCAACACTTGGGCCTCTTAGAAAATTGATCATGGATCTTGCCCCTTCCTTAAAAACCAACCTTTTGTTTTATTAGCCTGGGTAAATATGAAACAACTTCTGAAGGCAAACAGGGATGGCATTTCATTTTTCTGACATGTTTGGAAGCAGCCTGGGGCAAGGTGGCAGTGAATCGGTAAACATCGCAGGCCCGACACTAGGAGTTCATCAGCTGTGCACACTATTAATGGGCTTAGGCCATATGTTCCATAATGGCATGTTTGCTAACATGGACTTGGGTTGCCTGGTTGTATGACAAAGCTACCACGTCAGTTTCTTGATGTATAGAAACAGGCTCTGCTTAGCCAGCTGTAGAAATTTACCAAGGTCATTTTAAGAGTAATTTCCATTTTGTGTGCTTTTTTTCCCCCTCATTGACTGTAAGAGAATGTGATGTGCCTCATTACAATGTGATTCCAGGTGCATAACACAATAATGACCTTTATGCCAAAGACTGAAGTTCACATAATTGATAAGATAGACTCCCAGCGATGTTGGGAACCATTAGCTAGAGGCAGGAACCGTGTTAACTTCTTGACATAGGAGGTCAAGTGATCAAGGTGAAAGCCCAGGACGCAGCCATGTCTGGACACAGATGAAAGAGGGAAACAGTGTTGCCCAGCAGCACTGGGGTTCGAAGCCCTTCCTGTGAGAGTCAGTTGAGGGAAGGCCTGAGGATCACCCCAAGGACTGACAAGGGAGCGACAGAGCCCAGCTCCACAGCAATGGGCTGGAGTGATGGGCCTCTCCAAGCAGTGGCGCTGCGATAACCATCACCTCTGTTTCTTCTTTTACATCCTTACGGATTTCCTTTGCCTTGCCTCTGACCCAAAATTATACCATTCCTGTGAAGGCATTATTTCTTTTTCTTTCCTGGATTCTAGATTGTTGGTGCTCAAGTGGGAAATCAGGGAATTGTTATGAAGTCTTTACAATAACTTAAAAAACTTGAGGACTCCATTTTCACCTACCCAGGGATGGGTTTCCTGCCCAAACTGTCTCCGACTCCTGTTCTTTATTGAAAATAGGCAAGCAAACCAAGTCCTTCACTTGGTGAGTATGGCCAGTGTATTGGCTGCCATTTTTAAACACACTTTGACAAGTGGCACCTCAATACGCGGGGCAGCTGCAGCCTCAGGACCTTTCCCTGCAGCTGTGTCAGGGCTACTGACAGCCACCTCCCACTGTTTTTGCTCAGTCTTCCGATTTCACTCTGACTGAGAATGTCCTGTTTCATAGCTCCTGCAAAATGCAAGAACCTCAACCTAATGTAGAAAAATAGGCAATGAAATGGGAAAGTAAAACGTCATGTCATCTGAAACCTGAAACTTGGGAGGGAGGGAGGGAGGGAGGGAGGGAGGGAAGGAAGGAAGGAAGGAAGGAAGGAAGGAAGGAAGGAAGGAAGGAAGGAAGGAAAAGAACCAGAATGAGAATGCTTTTGGTCAGAAGGAAAGAGAAGTAAGACCTTGGGAATGTTAATAAGCATTGGGGACAAAATTACTAAAATGATAAATAAAATGTCTTGTGTGTTTGCTTACATCTCTGGGGTTATAAATGTCTCCATTTGACCACGGATTAATAGTTGTTTTGGAGGGGCCTATTGTGTATGCTTATCCACGTTTGATTTCCAGAGCTTCTAGCTCAACCGGGGACAAAGGCTCTTATGTTCCACTAATGCTTGTAGATGAATAATGTCTTTTTAAAATATTGCCAATTCTGCTGTCATTTCAGGACCCCGGAGACTCTGCTTATTAGGATAGGAGGTGAGGGAAGAAATGAGTTGGGCATAGAGGTGGCAGGGGTTAATTTCATATTTGTCACAAGATCTTGCATGATTTCCCTAAAAGATATTTAATTTCCACTGGGCATAATAACTTGCAGCTGCTGGAATATGCTATATACTAGTGGTGAGTTCTTGTCTTCGGAGATTCTTGCAAGTCGTTATTTAAAAATAGAGATCCGGGAGTTACAGCTGGCTAATTAATCTACCCCTAAGGAAAGCTAAGCAAGTGACCCACTTAACTGTTTTCAGGAACCACAGCTACACTGAAACAAACTTTCAAAAATGTGCTACACAATGAACCAAAGTAATATATTCCTGAATTTCTGTCCCTTTCTCTTCTTCATCCCCCTTTCATCCCATGGATACCACTAATTTGGATCCTCATCTGTACAAACACGTGAACTCCTAGATGTTTCACCGCCTGGTTCTTCTTCCCAAAGAGGCTGGCAGGCTCCCCTTTACCTCCTTCCTCTGGGTCACTCATCTGCTCAAGAAATGCCCCCTTAGTCCATGTTTTCCACCACCTCAGCGCTCAGGCCTCTGCCTGATTTCTGGGGGTTCCCCCGAGAGACCCAAGACATGCATCTGCCCGTATTTCCCCTCCCCCTCCCCCAGCACAGTCTCATCCTGGCATTGTGGTCTTTTCCCTCTCATACTATCCCCCCACCCAGGTCACCTTTTCCATTCCTCTCTCAGCCCAGAAAGCCTATACGTCGTACAAAGCTCCACTGTGTCTACCTCAGCTTACCTCCAGGGTTTGGGGTGAGGGGAGGGGTTGGACTCGATAGCAACAAGTTGACATAATCAGGTCATGACTCATTTTCATCACTGGTCTGTGAGGGCCCTGATCTTATTTTTAAATTAATCAATAAATTAATGTATTTATTATATTTATTCCTATTCCCTCTCTGCATAAGCATGCATTCTGTTTCATGTTCATCTTCTTATAGCATACGTCTTTGTCAAATCATTATTGTTCCAGCGCATGGATGTTGACTTACACATATGACAGGTGTTACATGTCATGTTTCTTACTTTACTAACTCAGCCCTATACCCTTTGAGTCTCTCTGTGTCTGTAAATCAGGCGGCTGCACACATACTCTGAGGTAGGCAACCACCCCCTTTACCTCTGCACCTTCTCCATGATGGACAAACCCAGAACCCCCCCACTGTCCGGATCTGCCCTTCCCTGAAATCCTTCACATTCATTTAGCATACAAATGGGCTCTTTATTGCATGCTACTTTGTATTTTTCTGTGAGTTTCATGTTTTCCCTCATCTTTTATGTAACTCCTTGGTGACCAGGAACCGTCTCTTGGTAGTCTTCCTTCCCTCACTCCACCCATTCCTACCTTTGCTCAGCAAATTTTTGTTTATTTAGTGCGTGGAATAGCATGACTTCATAAAGGTAGGTATTTTCTCTGTTCCTTCTCATATCCCCAGTATGTAAAATGATGCCTGGCATGTTGTATGTGATCAGGAAGTATGTTTGAAGCAAATGGGTATCTCATCTTTCACAAAAAGGAAAGAAATTTGGAACAGTAGGATATTACAAAGATCAGAATAGTATGTTCTAGTTTCCAATCTGTCACCAGCTCTGTGTGTAACACACAGCATGTCAGATAGCTTCTCTATGTCTTGGTTAAACTGAATGATTTCTTGAATCTTTGTCTACTCTCACTTGCTCAAGTTCTGTGACTACACTAACAATTTTCAACATGAAGTAAGAAAGTCTCCAATATGAAATTATCTCCGTGGAATACCAAGTAATCATACTGAAGGCAGGAGAGCATGGGAGAGGTAGGACTGGGTAGAGGGGAGGGCATGTTCTATGGGTCTGATCTTAGGCTCCCGGGGTGATTGGGAGGACCACATGATTATTACCCGCAAAGTTCTTAGAAGAGTGTCTGGCACACAATTAAGTTCCACTATTATTTTCATAAATTTATAAATATCTACTAGTCCTTGTGACAAGCTCTTGTGTGGCATTTGGAAGTCTGTTCTTGATACCAATGTGCGCTGCTGAAATGAATAGTTTTCTCTTATAGGAAAATAATCATCAGATAACAGTCTGCTTTCTTTTAGGCCCAAACTGTTATCAACAGGCAGGTTCTAATTTTCATTGCTTTTGTAAAGTGGAGCAAAAAAATATTATCCTTCAGGATCATGTAGCAGCCAAATAAGATGCTGGGACAAGAATCCTGAGTTCTGCATTTGCTTTCTATCAAAAAAAAAAAAAAAAGTTTCTTCTACGGAGCACTTAGAAATGGAAACAATATCAATGTAATAATATCTTAAGCAGATAATATTTTTCTTTTTAGTAGGGAAACTAAATAATCCAATTTAGTAATAGTAGTAACTAAATAATCTAATTTGCTTTCTCTTATCTGTAGGGAAATGAATTCAAATTTTGGGCCAACCATGATTAAAATTCCAAATGACATTTAAAGTGTGAGCTTGTGTGTTGCTATAAGGTTCTTTTCCTCTGGGTTAAGAGGTAAAGCTATTTGTTTTAAAGAGAAAACAGAAAACGATATTCATAATGGGCTCCAGGTTTTATAGCTTAACTATATTTATTTCATAAGCAAAAATAGCATTTGACAACTATTTTATTCTATTATTCTGCTGGGCAAAGAAGTCTTAAACAGCATTTCAGTTTAATGCTTTTACATACAAAATCTGATTTGTAAGTGGCAGAATTCATCTGCCACTTAAAAGTTAAAAAGAAATCAGGTACAAATACAAAATTAGAACAGAAGACTCCATATGGACTAGAAGTTTGGAGGCCAAGAAAGGATTTAAACTTCTACTCAGTAGGTTGCAGAAATAGGTAGGCTAAATGTTGAATTAGTGACAACAGCATAGGAAAATGAATTGTTTGTTTTGGAGCTCAGAAACCCTGGAGTGAACTATAAGACCCACATGGTAAACAGGGATTTTTAAAAGAAAAGAACTCCTTGGGGGTTTTGTTGTTGTTGTTATTGTTGTTTATTTTTTACTCATGAACTTAATTTGGGAGACCCATAGTTTTCAATTAAGAGAAAGATGGGCTGTGTTCTATAAATGTCTTTCTGTGTTGTGTTTCTCAGGTAGTTCTCAGCTAAAACTGCCATTTATTTCCATGTGCTATACACTGAAATAAAATATGCATTTTGAATAGTTAGGGAGGACTGTCATGAAGATTAAAGGAGATATTATATGGGAAGGCAATTTGAAAAATCTAAAGTCCTGTACACATATTTATTTCTGCTACTATTGCATTCAGTAAAAATCAGAAGTGTGCCTAGTGTGTACTAGGAATTGCTTTAGGCACTGAGGATTTAGAGAAATAATAATACTGATCTTTGCCCTTCAGGATTTAGAAATACATTAGGGAAACAGACACATGAACAGAGAATGTCAGTGTATTGTGGTAAGTGCAAGGATAGAGGTAAGCCAGGTGTTTGGAAACGTAGAAGGGAATTCCTGACTGTTTTCAGAGTCTGGGAGGTAAGAGGAAGTTGGGGAGAGGAGAGGAGGGGAGTCCTGGGAAGGGAGGTGGCTTGAAAGTAGCCTTGAGGTGAAAAGTAGTGTGGTATATTCGAAGTCAGTGAAGGGATCTGTATGACTAGAGCTTAAAAATAGCAAGCAAAGAATAGCAAAACAGCAAGTCTGGAGAAGTCAGATTATAGAAGACCTGTCTATTATGTTCAAGATTCAGGTTTTCTCCTACCAGTGATGGAAACCCAGTGACACACACCCAGGCATATCATGGTCACTCGGGAGATATATGGAGGATAGATTTGAAGGTCAGTGAGGAGCACATTGCTGTCATGCAGATGGAAGATCGTAGAGTGGGTGAGAGTTGGGTAGAATCAAGAGGGCAAACCTGAAAAAGAGTGAAGAAGAGCAATGCACGGTGATTAATTTTATGAGAGTTGGTGAGAAGCGCCTCAAGCTAATAGTTGTACTGATTAGGTTATTTGCAATACACTTCATACACAGAACACTGAATAAGAATCAGAGACAGGGGATAAAATATATGTTCATTTTTTGGTTTCTATAAGACATGTGAGTGAGGGTATCCAGGAAGCCCTGAATTTGAGACAACAGATCTGGCTAAGAAATTCAGCTCTGTAAGTCATAGCATATGTGTAAGTGGTGGTTAAAACCCTCAGAGAAGAGAGACCAGGACCAAAGCCTGAGGCACCAGCTTTCTGAAGGTGGGCCAAAGAGAAAGCCAGAAAGACACGTGGAGAGGACAGTGAAATGGCAGAAAGGGTGAAATGACAATTCTGGTCATGTCACGGAGACCAGAGGAACAGAGGTGCAGGAAAGCGGTGGGACCCGAAGTGAAACCAACGCCGTGAAATCCACTGTAGGGACTTGAAAAGAATCCCCTAATTTCAGAAAACAGTGGCTTTAGGTGCCTTCTTCAGAGCAGGCTGCCTGCAGGAGTGGCAACAGAAACTCAACTGCATTAGCTGAGGAGTGGGTTCGGAGAAATGGAGCCCAGGCTTTTTCTTTAGAGAGAATTTTGGATGGGAGAGAGAGGGATAGGATGGCGGCTGGAGGCAGTGCAGGGTCAGGAGGAGGTTGTTTGAAGAGAGGAGAAATGTGAGTGCTATTGGAGGCTGAAGAGAAGAAACCGACGGTAGAAAACGGTTAATGTAGCATGTCCCCAAATGAGAGAGGTGGAGGGCATGGGCTTGGTAGGGAAGGTTGGCTTTAAGCAGAAAGGATGTAAATTCTCAGACCTCTGAGTGAGGAAGGATGACTGGGAGGCCGAGGGAGATGGGGGCCTGAGTCGGAGAGGGAGAAGCGGATCATGCTTCACAGCTTCAGAGCGGAGGTTGTTAGTATTTACTCGTTAATTACCCTAGGGACCAGAGACAATGAGTTAGCAGGTGAAACAGTCTTCAGAAGCCTGGCCCCATCCTTCGCAGGGATGCTCTCCCACTCGCCTTTAAAGCACCCACTCAGGACCCTCACTTCTTATGCTGCTCCTCCCTCACCTCCACAAATAAGCTTTTATCCAGTGGTTCTGGATTCCCCACGTATATATACCGTCTAATCCCCTTAAAATAACCACTGATTGTCTGCATTCAAATGTATTATAAACTATTTCATTCAAAGATATAAATACCTGATTCCCAGCTACTGGCCCAACCTTCCCAGCAGCTTTGCCTTTTAAACGGACGCCTGGCTTTTCAGGGGCCCGGACTTGTTAGACCTGGCCTTTCTGTCCAGCCTGCCTTCCCACACTCCACCAACAGGCACCCCCTGCTCTAGCCACACCCCCTCAGAAAGGGAAGCATATGCTATAAAGAGCAAATGGCTGGAAGAATAGTTAGGAGAGCGAAGATTGTCGGGGGGGGGGTCCCCGTTGTCACACCCGACAGAGGAATGCCCCTGGCAGCTCTGTAGCGAAGGTGCGGCTGCCCCTCCTGGGACATTTTAATACACGTGACCTCCCCTCATTAGGAGTGTTAAGCTGCAGACTGGGAGTACTATTCACTTCTTCTGTCTTAATAGAAAGGAAAATTTAGATTAGTGCCACATTTTTAAAGTTAGGCTTTAGTGCTGTTTGCTCCTTAATATTACAATCACAGAAGCAACGGCTATTATTTTTCTCCTTGAAAAAATAGTGTTTTCCATTATGTATAACAAGCCTCCAAATGAATAGAATAAAAAAATACTCACAGGAGCTCCTTGGGCTCAGTATCACATGTAGATGCCTGAACCCAGAGGTACAGGCTGTGCCCGTGCGGATGGAACGGCTGTGCTCGTAATGAAAATTCCCCAGAGGCACGGATCTTCACTGAGTCTGGACCCAGCATGCACAAGTTTATGGTTAGGGGTGCTGGTTTGGGTGTCAAACTGATTTTCTTTCTGATTACCTCCTAGAAACTGTGAAACACATCTCACAGGGTTGTGGTGAGGATTAAGTGTAATCGCAAATTTAAAGGATTTAGCTTCATTGCTAGTACATAGTAAGTTCTCAATAAATGGAGGCTTCTACTGAATTATTACTATCAATAATTCATGCTCTAATTTAAGAAACTGCACAATTTAACTAGCTCCAGGCAGAGGTGGGGCTGCTTTCTCATCCAGCCTCAGCTACAAGGCTACAAAATGGTGAGTTTCATTTTCAGCTGTGCACACATACTTGCTTGGCTCTCATCACCAATGCCTACTCTCTGTAGTCAATTAATATGATCAGCCTCTTAGGGTAATCGTTTCTCTAAGAACCAAATGTGCTTACACTCAGTGGCATCCACTGTCATGCAATTAATTTGTTTCAATAATATTCATCTAGTAGATAGGCACAGTCTAAATGAGAGCCATAATGATAAGCTACCTCATGTTTGCTCATTTTGAGAACACTCATTAGGGACAGTGGTCCTCAATGTTAATGAAATGATACAATCTAATTAAAGAATTACGGTTACACACACTAGTGCTAGAAAGAGAGGAATTGCCTACCTAACAGGTAATGAATGTCACTGTCTGCACCTTGCTTGCTATTGCTTTCCTTTGGGATGCTTCCAACATGGTCCAGATCCCATCCTTTCTTTGGGTCCATCTTCGAATCCAGCTATCTTCTTAAGACTGATAGAAGCCTAAGCTTTAAATAGCTTGCTTTTCTATAGAACAACTCATGTCTGAAAAACTTGATAATGATTTCAAGATTTCTTTTAATTGGGTTTTTAATTACAACACAGATAGCAAATATCCCATTCATATGTAATTTTGACAAAGAGGACAAGCAATTTCATAGTCTTTGGAGATAATCTGACAAGTGTGGAAGCTTACAGTTAAGTACCAACTGCTTTGTTTTTGGACAGGAGTATCTGACAACCACTCACTAGGGGAAGATCAGGACTTGGAGCGTCTACATCTCAATAAATTATGTGGTAGAATAATCCAAGCGCTAAACACAAGCTGCCACTGAGAAGATAAATCTGATTGCCTGGCTTAGAATCTTGCTTTTCTAATTTATAGTCTACACATTATGAATTAGGGTACTATATAGCCAATTAGTGTATGAACAAGGTTTTACCATAAATAAATTTTTTCCATCTTTAGACTTTATCAGTACATCAGGTAAAATATGCAAATAAATTGTTATAAAATGCAAAGCTTAAACTTAAGATGGATACCATGTTCCTTTACTCTTATTATTTTTTGATACTTACCTACGAGTTCCAGAGCTTCAGAAGTAGAAATAGGTCTACTAAGTCTTTACATTAACTTCTTTAATTTCTTCATTTTGAGGTGAAGAAATTGATCCACCTCAAAGATCAGAGAATCAATCTAACATTAGGCAGTCCCTAGTAGCACTTCCAAAAGCTTTCAAAAGCCATATACTTACTTTATTAAAATAACCAGAGGCCCAAGTTGATGAATCGTTTCAACCACAGAACAGTAGTTTTCAGAACTTTAGATTTCAGAGATGAGGAAAAAATAGTCTCCTTAATTGCAATCCTACAAGGGTGGGCACCTTTTTAATTCACCAAGTAAAAATGTTTAACACTTTTTCTTCATTCATTTGTTAATTTGTGAACATTTATTGAGTACATATTATCTGTAGATATTCAATTATGGCCTGCAATGAAAAACAAAGCCAGATACAACCTATGCCCTCAAGTATCTTATGGGCTGGTGGGTAGTTATTAATCAATTATACTAATATATAGAAAATTCACATTGAGATAAATGCTATGAAGGAAATGAACATGGTTCTCAGAGAGCATGCAACACAGTAATTTGATATGGACAGAGAGAGTCACAGAATTCTTCCTCTTAAAAATTAGTGCTTAGGCCCTGGCTGGTATGGCTTAGTGGACTGAGTTCCAACCTGCCAACCAAAGGATCATTGGTTCGATTCCCAGTCAGGGCACATGCCTGGGTGGTGGGCCAGGTCCCCAGTAGGAGGGTGAACGAGAGGCAACCACACAATGATGTTTCTCCTTCTCTCTTTCTCCCTCCTTTCCCCTCTGTCTAAAGATAAATAAATAAAATCTTCTAAAAAAATTATGCTTGGACTTGAGAGGTTTTAAACTATAAAGGACCTTGTAGGCCATGGTAAGGATTTTGAACTTTATGCTAAGAGTAATAGAAAGTAATTAAAGAATTCTAAGCATGATATATGTTTTTAAAAGATTCCTCTGGATGCTTTTGCAGAATGGATTGGAGGGGAGCAGGAGTGGCAGAATGAAATCAGTAAGGACAAAATTTCAGGGATGTAGCTCTGGTTAGTGTGATGGCCATGGCGATGGTCACTAGTTGGATTTGAATAATATTTTGAACCAGAATTGCTGGGACTCACTGACAGGTGAGGGGCTGGAGGGAGGAAGAGAGAGGTATTTAGGATGGCTCCTATGTTCCTAGTTTGAGCAGCTTGGCATTTAGTGTACCATTTACTGAGATAGAAAGACCAGGGAGGAAAAGGTTGAAGCAGAAAGAAATAATCAGGGGTCCATTTTTGTGCTTGTTAAATTTAAAATACCTGTGAGATATCCAAGGCAGGCAGATATGTGATTCAGTTTAGAGGAGTATTTTGCCACTAGATATACATTTAGGAGATATCAGCATTTGAATGGTGTTAAAGTCATGGAAGTAGATAAGGTTTCACAGAAATAAGCATTATGAAACTTAGAATATTTTGAGGCTGATACAAGAGGGGAAATCTTCAGAGCATCTTTCTATAAAAGGGATGACATTTTAACACCCACAAAATAGAAAGAACAAAATATCAGCCCTTTAAGGTAAGGACATTTAGTTGCATAAAGTCTCTCCATTGTCCTTATTCTCATTTTGCTACAGATCAGGGAGAACTCTGTCATGGAGCAGCAGTTGCAAACCACTGACCCAGAGTTTCTGCAACTGCCTGACGTAGAAATGACCTCATTTTCATAGCAGAAGGTCTTATCCACACCCAGCTTTACCAGGTCTCTTAGACTCTCCAAGCAAAAAACACATCTTGGGGCTCGGGATCAAAGTAGTACAGGATCGAAACTCACAGAGGACGCAAGATCCTACAACAGGACGCCAGTCCCCTCCTATGCTGAAACACTGAGTCAGTTACCACTCTGTACTTTAAGTTGCAAAGAACTAATATTTTAACAATATTGAGTCTTTCAATGCATGACAACAGGACATCTCTTTATTTGTTCAGCTCTTCTCCTAAGTCAGAGGACTGACTGCGCTGCATATTGTAGTGTAGGTATTTGTGTGCATCAGGGTTGATTAACACTCGCATAGCTGTCTCCGCCTCCCGCCCATCACAGTATTAGCATCTATCACAGTATTCTCTTCTACTGGACCTAGGAAAAAAAGGTTTCTGAATTAGCCCATCGCAGTGTTCCCAACAGCCTTCACCAATCAGATTGAATGTGGGAGATAATAATAATAGCAGTGATAACC
Source organism: Anoura caudifer (assembly GCA_004027475.1). NCBI lineage: Eukaryota > Metazoa > Chordata > Mammalia > Chiroptera > Phyllostomidae > Anoura > Anoura caudifer. The sequence goes on from PVKU01000523.1 coordinate 89,990, forward strand.
ATTTTATCCTTATACTTATAACTGTGATTGTTAATAATGACACCCTTAAGACTTTGTGTCATTCACTGCACTAAGCATTGTTTGTAACTCATCTTATATGAACCCTACCAACGACTTAGAGGGTTGGTGCCATTTTGTAGATGAAGTAATTGAGACTGAAAGATTGACATCCCAGGTGTATATTTCATAACTGTTTTTACATTGTACTGTAATCATATGCCATTATCTGCTACAAAAGGAAACTCATGGGGATTCTATACTTTTCCTATTTGAAACCTCAGCACCAACAATTCTGGGCACATTTAAGTTGTTTATTAAATGTTAAAGATCGTATATACTTTATAGCCATAGAAGAAGCCATTTGAAGGGCAATGATTATGTCTTCCATGATTTGGAGTCTCTCACAGTACCTAGCATAATCCTCAATAAATATTTGGAAAGCTGAGAATGTGGGTTTTAAATTGGCTGAAAAACTCCCATAAAGTCAGAAGGTCCTGAAAGGGGCTGCTGGTGGATGGATCACTAATGAAGGAGGATTAAGAAGATGTGCTGCCCGACATGCTGTTTTTGCTACTGTGGGTCTGACTCTTATTTAAGCATTCTTATTCATGACCTGCGTGGAAAAAAGGAAGAAGCTGCTCATTTTTGGCATTCACTAATGATTCCAATTTGGAAAGTATTGCGAGCAGCTCAGGCAACAGAAATAAAATGCAAACGACCTTTGAGACTGGAGGTATACAGGCTGGGAATAATAACTTTGTGAGCATTTGAAAAAGGCAAGGCAGTGAATACACCTAGGGGAAGAGAATCCAAACACAGTGCTGTTCTCTGGGAAGCAGACGCCAGAGCGCAGTGATGCCAAAGTAGGCCCAGGGGGCACAGTGGTCTGCAAATTAAATCAGGCCAGCCAGGCAGCCTGGCAGGATGAAAGGGAAGTCCAGGTTGAGGCTGCCTGTGCAGAAGGGCGCGGGATAACAGTTCCTCTGTGGACATTTCTAGCTGAGCAGCACCTGGCACCACACATTGTGCTCCCACCACCTCATTACTAGGGAAGCTCAGGCAATTTGGAAGGAGTGCAGAGAATAGCAACAAGAGTGAATGAATTCAGGAGCCTGAGGAACGAACGGACAGGGATAAAAGATTAAAAGGATTAGAAGCTATAGTTTAGCTGCAGAAAGCAAAGGAGAAGAGGACGGGGAGGCCCAGAAACTAATAATAAATATCCAGGTCTACTCTAAAATAGCCAAGTGGACACTTGCAGAATACCCATCAAATTAAGACTCTTCAGATGAAAATGAACATTTTCTTCCAAGCTATGGGCTTCTTGCCTGAACCAGCACTCTGCCTTCCCAGGTGCTCAGTAAATACTGCCTTATAAAGTAACCTTCGTTTGCCAAGACGGTGAGCTCTAGGAAATGAGCCAGTAGGAAGCACATTAGAAAATCAGCCAACCCTTTCCTTGTGCCCAGTGAAGACAGGATTAAAGGAACTAGATTTTTGTTGTGTTGTTCAAGTCAAACTCTTTCAACAATGAAGTGACCTCTTTCCATTCAGATAAATACAAAACAAAATAAAAACCTTTATAGCACAGGGAATGCCTAAGCCATGGTTGGGTGGCCTCCGCCTAAACCCTATCATTGCGATTTACTTTATGTCAAGGGGACTGGTGAAATGCTCAGTTTCCCCTCCTCGGCAGTGAAGGAAGAGGTGGAGAAAGCTGTCCCTCCTTACGTAAGGTGGACTTGGTGGACTTCACTTTTAAAAGATCAAACACAGATATTCAAGTAGATGGATGCGAGATTAATTCTTTGCTGTGTAGAAAGGCGTCTCTGAAAACAGCAGCTGTCCTGGGTGCTACTGCATTCATCTTTGTTTACAGATCACAACCACACTGTTCTTAACCTGCAACCTGAGAAAGAAAGGCAGGTACTCAGATTCCAGCGGGTTGCAAAGCAATCGCACTCCTGTTAACCAACTCCAGGCTGAGTGGGCTTCCCTGAGCTGCTCAAACAGGCCAGCCCCCTGAAGGTGCCCTTCCCTCAGAAACGTGCTTTTCCCTCTCACGTGTGCCCTTCTCTCTGAAACACGTTCTTCCCTCCTCTGCTGGTCACGTGTTCCCTCCCACTTCCTTGACTGATTCCTGCTTTCTGTAGGCCTGGCTTACTCTCATTCCTCTCCTCTCAACTCAAATGTCACCTCTTCTAGAAGGTTTCTGGAGTGACTTTGGGGCCAATAAGAAGAAATCTTATTAATAGCGGTGCAAGCCAGTAGATACTACTAACCTGCTTTAAAATTGTTCGGAGTAAATGGTCCAGGGCTGGTACCCCAGCTCAACCACGCCAGCCAGGACTGAGGGGCCCCTGCCCACCCCCAACCCCCAGGGCATATCGCTTCCATCATCCTCATCTCAAGATGTCTGCCCCCTCCCCCCCCCATCACATCCGTGCCTCGGACAGAATGGCGTGGGGGAGTTAAGGGAGAAGAAAGGCTTCCTTCAGTGAGGCTTTGCTTTTTCATTCAGGAAGGACCACCATCCCCAGAGAGTCCTAACTATGTCTAATTAGTTAGAACTGCATCACGTGCAAGGGAGTCTAGAAAATCACGATTAGCTTCCCAGCCTTTGGAGAAGAAGAAGGCAAGGGAGCATGGGGGTTATAAATAACTCTCAGGCAGCTAGACCTCAGTGTCTGCTGTGCCATATGCCTCCCTCATGCCACTCCCCACCCCAGTTATTCTCTGTCATGGTCCCCTACTTCTTCTCTTCATGGTATTTATCATGGTTTTAGATGTACATTTATAATCCCGCTAGAATAGATACATACACTCATGGCTGGCTCTCGCACCACCGTATCGCGGTAACCTAGCTTTGTGCCTGACCAATGGTGGGCACTTAGTAAGCATTGCTTAATTTGCAGGCTGGTTGACTGCTGGAAGACAAGCTATGTCCGAATTATAATATAATCACAACCTCCTGGGAAGAAAACAGGATTCTGGCTTTCAAAGTCTGATACACATAGCTCCTATTTATTTGTTAAAAACTATTTTATATATAAAAAGCTACGTATACATGAAATGAAATAATGAACATTAAAATACACACCACTCAGAGTTGCAGATTTTTGCCAGAGAAGTTGTGTTCTTGCTGATGTTGTTGAATTTAAGAATCAAAATAGATACAGTTGAAATCCCTGTGTCCCTTTCCCTGGCTCCATGTTCCTGCTCATGCCTTTCTCTCGATGAGGCAGTCACTACCATGAATTTGGGTTTATTAATCTAGTATGTGTTTTTATACTATATCTATCTAAATACATATCCATAAGTAAGGGGTGTTATTTTGCATGTTTTCAGGTTGTATATAAATCTTTTGTATAATCACTACACAAATTATATAATTATTAAAAATACTACTTTCCAATCTTTTTTCATTTATCTTGTTATTGATTTTTTAAAAATATTTTTACAAGTGGTTGTGTGTAGTGTTTTATTACATGACTATGCAAAAACAATTTAGTTTTTCATTTTTCTCTTGATAAATATTTTGACTGTTTATAGTATTTTTCTATTACAAATAATGCCACATACAATTAACATTCTTCTACATATTTCTTTGTCACATGAGTGAGGGTTTTTTAGTCTAAAGTATGTATCTAGAAATAAAGTTAGAGGGTGAAGGAGGCATATTTCTTCAATTTTCTTTGATTTTGCCAAAATGTTGTACAAAATATTACACCAATTGAAATTCCCACCAGCAGTGGATGAGAGAAACTCTTTCTATATTTAACATTGGGTATCATACTCTGATTTTTCTTAATCTATTGGTGTGAAATTGTATCACATAGTTTTATTTTGTATTTTCCTGACAACAGGGAAGGTTAAAGATCTTTCACTACGTATGATGGCCAATCAGTTTTCCTTTATGAAAATTGCCTACTCATATCCATTGCCCTTTTTAGGGGAACAAAAGTTGTTTTTTCTTATTGTTTTGTAAAGTTCTTTATAGCTCGTGGGTTGCAATTTTTTCATATGGCAAACATCTTTTCCTAGTCTATTGCTTAATTATTTATGTTGTTTATAATGTTGCTTTGTGAATAAGATTATTAAATTTTAATATAGTAAAATCAATCAACCTAAGACTATGTGGTTTGTGCTTTTTATTTTACATAAGAAATCTTTCTCTACCTCCAAAACCTTAAACATATTTTCCCATTATTTTCTTTTTAAAACATTAAAGTTCTTGCTTTCCACAGTTAGTCCAGCTGGAATTATTTTCATGTAACATAAAAGGATCTAGTTTTATTTTGTTTTTTTTCCAAATGAATAATTAGTAATTTCAGTCACATTATTGAATGCTCCAATTTGTAGTCATTAATTGATAGAAGGTTCTGCTCCCACACAGGTTGCTGTAGCATCAGCAGGATTAGCACATGGGGGCAGGTGCAGGAGCTCAGGAGCCATACCATGTGGGTCTGAGTGCTGACCCTGCAGTGCCTGGCTGTGGTACTGCCAGAGAGACCCCCCATTTCTTTGTTCCCCAGTTTCTTTCTGGTCTGTGAAATGATGACAGTGATTGTACCAAACTCATAATGAATTAAAAAAATTTACCTGGCATATGAATGTTCAATAAAAGTTAGCTGCTATTATTTTTAGTTGTAGTATCAGTATTGTTATTACTAATTGTGATATCTGACAGATTAGGGCACTTCCACCCTTTTCTTCTTCAAAATTTCTTAACTACTGTTGACCTTTTGCTCTTTCAAATGAATTTTAAGATTGGCTTATAATGTCTCATAAGAAAAGCCTGCTGAAAATTCAAATGTCATTGCATTGAGTGAATTAGGGTTTTCTTATCCATAAATTTGGTATACCACTTTGTCTAGTCCATACTTTTATGTCAATCAGAAATTAATTTTGTAATTTATTCTACAAAGATCAGTTCATATTTGTTGGGTTTATTCTAAGTACATTTTAGTTTCTTGATATTGTAAATGAGGTAGTTTTTTATATTGTTATTACTACTGTGTAAAAATACTATTATTTTCATGTTTATCCTGTATGTAGCCACCTTGCTGAACCATTATTAATTCTAATGGTCTGTAGATTTTCACAGATTATTTATAAACAGACTGATTAATTACACAAAAATACAGTTTTATTTCTATCTTTCTAATATGTAACTCTTTCTTTTGTTTGTTTTATTTTGTTGACTGAGACCTCCTGCCGCGTGGAAGAGGGGTAGTGATAGCAGGCATCCCTGCCTTACGCTAACTATCATGGCAACATTGTTAAGTCTCATTAAGTTCGACTTTGGATAGGTAATACATGCCTAATTTAAAAAGTTCCCTTTATGTCTAATTTACTAAAAGCTTAAACATACATGATTGTTAAAATTCACTATTTTCTTGACATGTATTGAATTTATCGTGGATTATTTAGTCTTTGCTCTGTTAATATTGTGTAAAGTATTAATAGATTTTTCTATTGTTGAAACATCATTTCATTCCCAAGATAATGTATTCTGGTATTTCAAAGAAACACCTAGGTCTTTCCCTTAAGGTTCTTAAGCAATTAGTTTTTTTTTTATTTGACTTCTCATAATTTTCTTTTTTAAAAATTATTTTTAAAATATTTTATTTATTTATTTTTAGACAGAGGGGAAGGGAGGGAGAAAGTGAGTGAGAGAAACAGCAATGTGTGGTTGCCTCTCACACACCCCCTACTGGGGATCTGGCCTGCGACACAGGTGTGTGCCCTGACTGGGAATCAAACCAGCAACCCTTTGGTTCACAGGCCCATGCTCAATCCACTGAGCTACACCAGCCAGGACTAACTTCACATAAGTTTCTTTTTCTTAGGTCTTGGTTTGTTTCGTTCATGATTTCTATATTTCTTTCATTGTTGGCATTTCTACATTTTAAAAAATGAAACATATAATAGTAGCAAAAGCTATGAACAGTGGAATATGAGGATGGTAGAACTATTAGCTGTACTTATTTTGGACCATGAAATAAAGGGGTACAGAAACTTCCTTCCAGTCAGGGATTTTTAGGGTAATTGATCCAGCGGTAATAATTTCCTTATTTGCTGAGTAGGTAAATCATGCTGGCCATTTTTCTAAAAACCCAGTGACACCTGTATCCAGAATCATTTAGGAAACAGACTGTTAACTATTGCAGGGCCACTGGGTACCGCTTGTGACCTGGGAGGGCTCGTCTTCCTCACAGCTGTCCTGGGCAGCACTGATAATTGCTGGTGACAGACAGTGCATCTGCTCTCAGTCTTTTGGAGCCACTTTTGTCTTTTCTGTTTTTATTCATCTTTGATCATTGCATCACTTTTTGAGACTTACATACATGGAAAACATTTTGTAGTTCTGATGTTCAGCAAAGAAAGTATGTTCTACTCAATAATTAGAGTATCCATGTTACAAAATTATTTCAGTGCAATTAATTGCTCTTGGTGTAAAATGCAAGGTCAGTGTAGGAATAGAGTTTTGATGGGTTTTGAGCTGTCCTGTTTCTAAATATCTGTCCTCACTACATGCACACATTTATACAATTACTGATAAGGTGACGTATCCAAAGAACTGCATATGAATAGTAACAATAATGTGATGTCCTGGTCTGTTAGCTTTAAAATTTTTTTTCAGAAATTGATTAAAACATTTAATGTTAGTTTTTGATTCAAGCTTTTTTGAACCAAATACCTTACTCTAATTGGAAATGTGTCAAAAGAGAATATTCTTTTCCCCCATCCTCCTCATCATATAGAAGGTAGGAAGAAAGATACTGAACTCCTGGGAGTTAGCTCCTTGATTAACTGTGAAGTAATAAACACAGGAAAGCAGCAACAATTCATGTGGCTGGGTACTAAATCTCCACCTTTATGGCCTGCATTTGCCAACTGTGTCTGTATTTGACAGGTAAAGTGCACCTGTGAATTTTAAACTTCTCAGGTTACAGTTAAGATATGTAATTAGATTTCCAGATATACATCTTCCACCAAAACTTCTGCTACAGGCAGAAAAAAGCCAATTAAGTCAGCTTTACTCAGCTTCAAAACAAAACTTCAACTTGAAAATTGATGGAAGAACTTAACTAATGAGGACACTCCACTCGGGGCATCTTATTGCTCGATGCATGCTGTGCACTCTGGGATGCAGGCTCTCCTTTGAAGTCTGGAGTCAGGAAGTTTACTCGGTTAATAAAGCTAGTTCCTCCAGACGGATGATTTCATGCAGGGGAAATTGGAAGTGAGTATTTTGAACATTTGTTGCATGTAGTTTTCTAAGCATTTATACTTACTGAATGAAAGTTAGCTGTCTGAGAAACTGTATTAACTCCAACAGGTAAATGAAGACCTATGTCAATGCTCTGAAGCAAAACTACCTTCCAAATGTGTAAAACTCTTTGCATTGCTAAGGACTAATTCCAGGCTAGAAACACTTCCAATAAACATAGTGACTATGATGATAAATGTAACTAATGTTTCCTGAGCAGATACCACATGCAAGCACTCCTTGAACATTAAATAAGCATTAACTTATTTAGTATTTATGCAGAATATACATGATAGGGCATTTTACAGTTAGAAAGTGAGGTTCAGAAAAGTTGAGCAATTTGCCCAAGGCTACCTGTCTCTTTCAGCAAGTTAAACTCTTTATCTTCTGTGAAATGTAAACAGACTCATTGATTATTGCCTTTTATAAAATAGCCTTAATGCCCTTAAAAGTAAAAGCTTTCTTAAATAATATAAGAGAATTCAGGAAGACACTAGAAATGTCAGCTCATTAAGGTAAGCATATATTTTATTGTTAACAGGTACAGGAAATTCATGTTAGAAGAAATTACTATATATCTTGAAGATCATAATTTAATCAGGCAGATACAACAAATGCATGAGGAATTATTTGAAATAATTAAAAAACAAAATGTCAACAAATGTAAGGTAGAAAATACTTGGAATTGAATTCTGGTTCCTTTGGACCGCATTTGCATCAGCTAGAAAACAGTGGCGGTGGAGTAGGCAACTACTTCCTGTAAAGGTTTCTTCTTTCTCAGAAACCTAAGTTGTTGGTTCTAATGTGAACAAATCAATGTGGACAACACAGCAAGTGCCAAGTACTCACTGAACAAAGCAGAGTGGGTCTGGTCATTCAGGGTCTCCTAGAGATGACATTTGAACCAGATCTAAAGAAGGTGAGACGTGTTGATGAGTTTGGAAGGGCTGTGGTCATTCCAATTTGGGGACAAGGTAGGGAGAGGATATTGATCAGCTGGAGAAAGAGTGAGAAAATAGTGGCTATAAAGAAGGAAGCAGGAGTGGCAGGTTAAATAAATTTTTCTAAAGTAGATGAGTCAGGAAAATTGAAGGAAGAAGTTGATGAATAGCACATTAGAATTACCAGAATCTATTTTTTTTTTAAGGGCTTTGGTGCCAGAAAAACTGAATCAGAAATTCTGGGAATAGGACAAAAATTTTTTAACAAATTTATTGAGATATATAAATTATATATTATATAATCCACCATTTAAAGTATATAATTCAGTGTTGTGAGTATATTCCTAGTTGTGCAACCATCACCATGACCAATTTTAGAACATTTTTATCATCCCCAAAGAAGCTATACCCATTAACAGTCACCCCCTAGTACATCTAATCCACCCCTAATTCCAGGCAATGACTAATCTGTTTTCTGTCTGTATAGATTTGCTTATTCTGGACATTGTATATCATGGAGTTATACAATGTGTGGTCTTTGTCACTGGCTTCTTTCACTTAGCATGATGTTTTCACGGTGTATCCAAGCTGTGTTACCTATCAGCTCGTCATGATTTTTCATGATTAAACATATTCCATTACATGGATGTATACACCTGTACATTTTATTTATTCATTTATCAGTTAATGGACATTCCAGCAGTTTGCCTTTCTGGCTATCATGCTCATTAACAAGTTTTTGTGTGAATGTATGTTTTTATTTCTCTTGGATTTATACCTGGAACTGGAATTTCTGGGATGCATGCTAAGTCTATGTTTGACATTTTTGGGAAACTACCAGACTAGTTTTCAGAGCAGCCACATCCTTTTACATCCCCAGCAGCAACCTATAAGGGTTTGTTTTTCCATCTTTGCCAACACATGCTAATATCTATCTTTTTGATAGCAGCCGTCCTAGTGGGTACGGAGTGGCATCTCATTGTGAGTTTGATTTGCATTTCTCTGGTACCTAATGATGTTAAACGTATTTCCACATGCTTGTTGGCCATTTGTATATCTGCTTTGAAGAAATATCTATTGAAACCTTTTGCCCATTTTTTAACCTGATTACTTGTTTTTTTGTTTTATTAATTGAGTTATAATAATTCTTTATACATTCTAGACACGAGTTTCTTACCAAACATATAATTTGCAAATATTCTCTCCCATTTTGTGAGATATCTTTTTACTTTCTTGACCATGCCCTTTCAAACACAAATTTTTTTTTATTTTGATGAAGTCCCAACTTACCTATTATTTCCTTTGTCATTTGTGCTTTTCCTGTCTTATCTAAGAAGTTGTTGCCTAAGCCATGGTCAGGAATACTTACTCCTGTATTTTCTCAAGGGTTTTAAAGTGTTAGCTCTTACACTTAGGTTTATGATCCATTTTTAGTTAATTCTTGTATATAGTCTGGGGATCTTTATTCTTTTTCATGTAGATATCCATTTGTTTTAGCACTCTTTGTGGGAAAAAATATTTTTCTCCCATTGAATTTCTTGGCAACCTTGTCAAAAATGAATTGATCATAGATGAATGGAGTAAATTTTAAAATTGAAAAGCGTGAATCCTCCTTTTTTCTTCTCTTTTTCAAGAGTATTTTGGCTGTTGTAGATCCCCTGAATGTTCATATGAAGTTTAAGATTAGCTTGTCAGTAGGATGTGGACTTGTTCAAAGTCCTCAGGTGATTCTAATGTATAGTCAAGGTTGAAAACCACTGATGTAGAGCTGAGAGAGAGGCAAATAACATTTATCAATCAACTACTAGTCATCTAGGTTCTACACTGGGTAACTTACTGTATTTTGCTTTGTATAATGTGCACCTTTTTGCCCAAATTTTTGAGGGAAAAATAAAGATGTTCATTATACATCAGTATTATGATTACACGCCATGGGTATAACGCTCACAAAACATGGGTACGCATTATACACGGCAAAATACAGTACATTTTAAAAATGATTTGATCCTCACAGGAACCCTATAGAACAGACATTATTATCTCCAATTACAAGTAGTAAATCTGAGACAAATAAAGGTCAAGCCTTGTCCATAGTAAGTTCTGGTGATGAAATTTAACATAAGGTTTTACATTAATTACTCTAATTCCCTTCCTAAGGAATGTTGATCAGATAAATTGGAAACTAGCCCTTACACTCCTGTGGCTTTTGTAACACTATTAAAACAGTTCATTGTATGAGAGTTTATATGTATGTTTCTTCCTTTTGGAGAATGGAATTGGGTGGAGCATTCCAATCAGAAGAAAAGAGGATAAGAAAACGTGTCACATTTGCTCAGTGTGGATGAATCATAAAGGTGTGTGGGAGGAACATGAGAAAAGATGAAGCTTTGTAGGCAGGAGGAGCCAAATGACAGACTTTGATCAATATTTCCACCAGCGTACATGAACATGAAAATAAAAGATGGGACTGTGCTGGGTCTTTATTAAAGCCAAACTCACTTAAAATACATGGCTTCTGAGATTATTTTTTCTGGTGTGTGCATCTATGTAAAATACAGTCTTGTTAAATTCTGTAGAGAAAGTATAAACACTATTTATTGCTCTCCTGAATAATAATAAAAAGTTTGCAACCCACCATAAGTCTCCCCAAATTATTTTATTTCGCTGATGCATGAGGTCTGAGTTTAGAAACCGCTACCATACACAACAGTGAATTACTAAAGAATTTAGAGTGTGAATTGAAACCCTTAGATTCATGTGTAAGAGAGACTACTCTTTCAACAAATGGTGCTAGAACACCTGTATATCCACATATAAAATAATGAAGTTGGACCCCTTAACTCACACAATACACAAAAATTAACAAAGTCTATTATAGACTTAAATATAGGAGAAAGAACTATAAAACTTCTAGAAGAAAACATAGGAATACATTTTCATGATCCTGTATTAGGTGATGGTTTCAACACCAGAAGCACAAACAACAACAAAATAAACTGGACTTTATCAAAATGTTAAATTTTGTGCTTGAGAAGTGAAAAGATGGCCCACAGAATAGGTGAAAATATTTATCTGATCAAGGACCAGTATCTGTAATATGTAAAGAATTATTACATCTCAATAACAAAAAGACAAATAACTAAAAACAATGGGCAAAGAATTTGAATAGACATTTCTCCAAAGAAGATATATGAATGGTTGATGACACATAAAAATATATTCAATGTTATTAAGCATCAGAGAAGCACAAATGAAACCCACAGTGAGATACCACTTCACACCCATTAGGATGACTATTATCAAAAAGATAGGTAACAGCCCTAGCTGGTATAGGTCACTGGACTGAGCGCCAGCCTGCGAAGCACAGGGTTGCTGCTTCGATTCTCAGTCAGGGTACGTGCTTGGGTTGCAGGCCAGGTCCGCAGTAGGGGACGCATGAGAGGCAACCACACATTGATGTTTCTCTCCCTCTCTTTCTCCCTCCCTTCCCCTCTCTCTAAAAGTAAGTAAAATATTTTTTAAAAGATAGTTAACAAGTGTTGGCAAATATGGAGAAACTAGAACCTGCTGCTATACATTGCTGCTAAGAATGTAAAATGGTGCATCTTCTCAGAAAAACAGTTTCTCAAAACGTTAAACATATAGTTGTATATGATCTAGTAACTTCACTCTAAGACAATGAAAACATGTTCACACAAAAATTTATACATCAAGTTTCGTAGCAGTTTTCTTCATAATAGCCCTAGAGTGGAAACAACCCAAATGCCCATCAAGTGATGAATGTTGTGTAAAACCATGTTGTATAGAGACACTATGGAACAGTATTCAGCAATAAAAAAACACTGAAAATGCTACAACTTGGGTGAGCATTGAAAACATTATCGCAAGTGAAAGGAGCTAGTTACGAAAGGCCACATATTGTATAAAATTCCACTTATGTGAAATGTCCAGAATAGGCAAATCTATAAAGACAGAAATTAGATTGATTGGTTGTTTCCTGTAGCTGAGACAGGTGTGAGCAGTGACTGCTAATGAGCACAGTTTTGTTTTTTGGGTTTTTTGGTGGATAAAAATATTCTAAAATTAATCTGTGATCATTGATATAGAACTCATTGAGTTTTCTAAACAATACTGAAACGAATGCTTTAAATGATTGAATAGTACGATATGTAGTTTATGTCAAAACAAAGCTATTAAAAAGAAAACAATACTATTGTGTGACTGTAGAAGACAGGATGTTAGAGGCTAAAACCATAGATAGGAAACAAGCACCGAGAGTGTTAATATAGTCACCGGGGGTACCAAGCAGGACTTGCGCTAACAGAGTGGTGATGGGGATGGCACCGCAGGGACAGAGGCAGGCAGGCCATCGCGTCCTCCCTGATGGGTGTAGCCATCACTTCATTTAAAAACACCCAGAGCCGAGGCCCGTGTCTGGCGCCTCCTATCTTCCAGCCGGCCTAACTGGAGAATCATTTTAATTAACTTTATTGTTTAGGGGTGAAATTTGCTTGTCTGCAACATTTACCCATTGTCTTTAATTCTGCCTTGTCAAAATAGGCATGTTGCTATAATAACTTTGGAAAACTTTGTTTGGTAAATGATCAGGATCTGTTGTGGATTATACAGAACGTACAAATGTTTGCACAATAAAGGTCAGAGAGATTAATTCCCAAATTAGAATTCTATTTTTGAAAAGCTAAACTGTTAATCAGATGTGCAGATGAAGAGATCAAACCCCCATGTGGCGCTGGGCCTGCTCCCTCGCCATAAACGCGCTCTGGGCTGTGTGCAAAACGCTCAGCAGCCCTGATGCCGGGGGCGGGGGGGGGGGGGGGGGGTGGTTCCTGGTGCATCTTTCTAGAATACTGATAGGGTCCTATTGATACTCCTGACATTCAGCTTAATCAAGATGTGACCCTTTCATTCAGCCTAACAATATGTTTACATTGCCCAGACAGAATTTTTCTCTCAAGATTCTGTTAAATATTTAACTAACACTGCTAAAGGAAAACACAACCAGGAACAGCACAGTATCAAAATGGGAAATCAATCCGTTTTCAGTCCTGTTAGGCCACCTCTCACTCAGCCAGTGGGCAGGAGAGCTGGGAAAAGGGAGGAAAGGATCTTAGGCCTAGAGCCAGAGGTCAAATTAAATCTTTGTTGGTCCAGCTACTTTATAATCTGCATCACTTTCCATGTGCTAACAAATGGACCAACTTGGAGATGCACCTGCCTGTCACCTCTTTTTATCTGGAGAATGGGGACTATGTCAGAAGTCATGCCGATTGTTTCCAGCACTTTCTCTAAAACATTGCTGTTTTCTCCCATACAGTTTTCTTCAAGATCCCTCAAAAAAAGATAATACTAGGATTTCAAAGTTTCTGCAATACCCTAATGACTAAGTTAGGAATATTTAGTAACCAATTTAACTTTCATGCCCAGAAGCAGTAGAAGTAATAATAATAACTATAATAAAATATTTTACATTTATTTAATACCAAAACAGTTACAAAGCACTTCCCATGTATTGTCTTATTTAATTTACCCACTGGGGAAAAAACTGTGCTCTTTAACTGTTCAATATATGTTTTGTTTGATTTTATTATGAAAAAATATAAAGCAAAACATTTTTCCTCCACAGAGAATAAAGGCCTTAGAACCGTTCTTAGCACAGCTTCTACGGGAGTGCTCAGACGTGTTTTGTTTTCCCTTCTGCCCCTCCGTGTCCTTTGTCTGACAGTAAATGTTCCCAACACCTCCAGCAGGAGTAGAGAGGAGTAATACTTTCTCCCATTCCGTGCAAGAAGCACCTATGAAGCATCCCAAGTCCAGGAGAAGTGGACAAAAGTTATGGGAGCGATCATATAATGAACTTGAGCACATTTCTTTTCTCCAAAAAGGACTGTCACAGCGAGGAAGCATATTCTCTTCTGGTCTGCTGGCTTCCTACTGGTTAGCCCACAGACTTAATCTTACGGCACAGGTTGTTGTAGAAAACCAGATAACCAATTGGGATAAGCTGAGAGTTAACGTGAACCTAATGAAGTAAAAGTGAGCATCAGGCCCCCATGACGGGTAAAGAGATCACAGAAGAAAAGGAACTGAATCTTTAGGTTTCCACTAATTTGTTGTGATTCATATTTTTGTTTTTAATATTTACTTTTGTGCTGAATTTGCAATGTAATTTTTTCTTAAAGACCCTCACTCCCCCCTGTCACACCCTTGCAGAGTATTTAATTCAAAATAATAGTACAGCACATGACCTCAGCCTTCACAGCAAGGCCAGATTTGGATTAAATGCCCGACTAATGGTAAATCTGCTGGCAATACCAAACCAGTGAGATAAAAATGTAACACATCATATTCAAAGTAAGTGTAAATGAAGCATTTTTATTTTTCTGAAACTGATCTAATCTTCATGAGCTTTCCTCTTCTTTTTGGGTAGTGTGGAAACTTCAACTTGATTGTGTGTTTTTTCTTTTTCTTTCCGTTTAAAAATACTCAAAACTATGAACAGTAAAATGACAACAAACTCACAACTATCAACAACTGAACAAAACAAACAAACAAACAAACTAAGCAAACAATAGAACAAGAATGGATTCACAGAAATGAGGATCACATGGAGCGTTATCAGCAGGGAGAGGGAGTGGAAAGAATGGGGGAAAAGGTACAGGGAATAAGAAGCATAATCTGAAGGTACAAAATAAACCAGGGGAAGTTAAGAATAGAGGAAATGGAGAAACTAAAGAACTTATGTACGACCCATGGACATGAACTGAGGTGGGGGGATTGCTGGTGGGAGGAGGGTGCAAGGGGAAGGGGAATAAAGGGGAGAAAAAAATGGGACAACTGTAATAGCATAATCCATAAAATATACTTTAAAATTAAAATACTTCTTTCCAAGAAAACACTGGGCCTTTTCAGAATTCTCCCCCTTCCTACTTTCTGTTCCCAAATATGGTGTCTGGGCATATGAGGGTAAAGGGGGTCTCTTGGTCCTGGTGTCAGGGAGCAAGGGCCTTCCCATTCTCACGGATGGGCTTTGCTGTGGGCTGTCGGTGGGTAAACGTCACAGGGGCTTGTCATTCAGGGAACAGACTTACTCCAGGGGAGGACACACCTCCTTAAAGCGAACCATACACACCACTCTTCTTCCACTGCCTTCCAGAATTCAGGAGGAAGCTTCTGGGTAGCCTCTATATCACGCAGTAGCTGAGGAAGATTCCAGAAAGCTAAATGCAGGCCATTTATTTTCATTTTCAGTGGGGTCACTTCAGCAGTCTCCTCCCAGAGCAAAACAGTCCTCCTTCCCCCGGGAGACATCAAGACACAGGTCTTCCCATCTGCTTCCCTACCACTCTCCCCACAGAGGAATTCCTCAGAGAAAGAGGATGCCCTTCCACGTTCTCTTTCCCTCTTGAATGGGCTTGTCCTTCTTCCTGGGACACTAAGCCTTGCAGTTCGGAGGTGCCTGACTTGGGCTGCAGGCCTAGTTTCTGATGTGTTAATGAAGCTAACAGAGTTGAGAAAATCCTTTTTATTTTCACTAGAGCCTGCTGTTGAAAAGTATTGTCTTGCTGCCTGTGCCAAAGATCCGAATATCCAAAGCTGCAGAGCATCCCTCCCTTTACCTTTGCGGCAGGGCCCTAGCAATCCTAGTCCTCCCTGAGGCCGACGGATGCCTCCCAAACAGCGCAGGATGCACACGAAGCATCTACCATAAGACTGTTGTAGTAGGGTACTTTCTCAGATCTTCTTTTCAAAGTTTTTATTTTGAGTAATGTTGTACTTTTATTTTATTTTAGTTACTGTTCTAAGTGACAATTTGGTATTCGGATATCACTTAGAAAGTAGTGGGATAGGGTATTTAATTTCTATTTGGTTAACAATGATTTTGTATTGGATAGTAAGTATTAGTTAATAGTGAATGACAGGTGCCATCTAGATCCCTGGAGGCCAAATTCCAGCCAGCAAGTAAAGTATCTCCAAGATTCTAAACCAAAATAGTGACGCAGTCTCTTCTATGTATGTCTATCTATCTATCTACCTGTCTATCTATTCAGATGTATAATATGAGTATATGCAGATATACATATATACACACACAACTAGAATATAAAAAGCAGTTCACATTTAAAAGTTCCCAACAAAAGGACTATAGAAAGAACTTCCTAGCTAGTCTTCTGCTTCTGTCCTTTCTCCCTCTATTTTATTTTCTACACAGAAACCAGAGACTTTCATATAAACTTAAATAACCTTCCAGTGGCTTCTCATTGGACTCCGTAAAAGCTCAATATTTTTCAATGTCCCAGTAGGTCCCCCATCTCCCACCTCCTGCCTTCTTCTCTCACCCCATCCCAGCCACACTGACCCCCCTTTTTCTCCTCCCATCCTTCTGCACACTCCTGCCTCAGGGCCTGTACAGTTACCAGAATCCTCTTCCCTGAGACACTCTGGGTCCCGTTCTCTCATTTCCTTCACACCCTACTGAAATGTCTCCAGAAATGTTTTGTTGAACCACACAAAGTGGGAGTCCTCTCCTTGCCTTACCTATGGCTCCATTCCTCTGACCGAGCTGCATTCTTCCTAGCACCTACTCACACTGTCAGAATTCATTTTCTGTCTGTCTTCATTGGGAAGTACAGAGACAGGAGCAACTTTATTTATTGCTCAATGCCCAGCACCTAGAGTAGTACCCGGCACGAAGGAGACCGTCAATTACACTGACAACTCATCTCAGTTTGCTTGGAAATTTCTGTTTTAGCAAAAAAAAAAAAAAAAAATCACACCTTTGAAATCCACTCTGTCCCAGGAAATCCCAAGCTGTTGTTGGTCATCCTACTCTCAATAAACGGTTGTTAAATGTAAGAAAGGAAAAATAAAAGAATGAAGACAGGGAAGAAGGGAGAAAGGGAAATAGAAAGGAAAGGAGGAAAATGGAGAGGGAAAGGATATTAAATAGTTCCCTCTTACATATATGGAAAGCAAAAGAAGTATTTTTGTAGTGTTTTCAGGAAATGGCTGGATCGAATTAAATATGGTTTTAAGCTGTAAGACCCTCTTATTCTTGTTTTTGATGTTTCACAGTGCCATAATACATCTGATTGGAATTTCAATTCAGGTTTAATATACTATGCAAGCTGGTGTAGGTTCTATAATTATACATATTCATGGAAGCAATCATGCCCTTACTTTTGATATTACTGGTAAGGTAAGGTACCAACAAGAGAACAATAATCAAAGAAAAAGGGGGAGTACCAATTGTTATTTACTTATGACACTTTACTAGAAAAATACAAGCAAAATGAAAGATTGTTTTCAATGTGTACCAAAACCAACAAAGCAATATTATAAAATGTCATTTTTTCTTTTCTTTTACACAATAAAACATTTGAAAGATATACCACTAGACAGCCACTCCACTGGATGCAATAATATCCAAATGTGAGGACAATAATATCGCAGTTTTAATTCCTTTGATATCTCAAAGAAATTCTTTGAACAGCCCAAATCAAAACAAACTGGTACTTAAGAGAAATAGGTAGCTCTCAAGGAGCCTTATATTGTGGTCTTAAGAACCTACTGTGTCTCTTCTGGGTGCATTTCAGTTATTTACCTTGAAAACTCTTCAGCCTATCTAGGGTGGGTGTGTAAATTTGTAATCAGTTTGTGGAATATGATATGGGAGCCCCTGCCTTCCTGAGGCTGGGACTGTCAGATGGGCACCAGAACCGCAGGCTCTCTATCGAGTTCCTGTGTTATCTGACCTAAGCAAATAATTACCTGTCCCTGTGCCTCAGTAGTTGCATCTGTATGGTAAAAATGAAATTGTTGCTGCTTCACATCTATAAGAAAAGAAAAAGAGACTTTAAAAATTAAAGGGAAAAAACATTAAATCTCAAAACATTTAATCTCAAGACAGGACTCACATCTTATTATTTTTATGCCCGTGCCCGGCTGAATGCCCAGCTAACTCTCTGTGGGTATTAGGAGGTTGCTTATGTATTGTATCATTCCATCCTGTAAGTCACCCTGTGAAGCAGGTGTCATCACACCCTCCTTGTAAAGCACAGAGAGGTTCAGTGGCTTGCCCCAGTTCAGGCAACGAGTGTGGAGGGCAGTTCAAACTCTGCCTCTCCAGCTGGAGTCTACTACTCATTCCAGGTCACCTGCACATTTTCTCCAGTAATTAAACTGATTTATATGTTAAACATTCCACATCTTCTTAACATACCAATTTATATGTTAAGCATTTCATGTTGCTTTAACATAATAGGTAAATATTATGGAAAGTTTGTGCCCAAGCGTCTGTGTGTGTGTAGTTTCTTCCAGGCACTCTCTTTGCAGACCATCTCTATCCCAACATGAGGATTTTCTCTAAATCCTATGCGGTCACACTGTAATTTGGAATCTCTACAGGGCCCCACTACATGGGACCAATGCGTGGAATAACACCTGCTTCAACACACACAACCATTCCCCACCTGCACTGGCAGTTTTTACCCAACCAAGCAGTAGCAGACTGAGGTTTTTCACTACGGAGAGGAGGTGATGGACAGGCGCAGTGAAAACACCCCCACACCGTACATTGCTTAGCGTGTTGGTGCATTAATGAGCCCTTGTCTCAAATCCCAGGTTTGCCAAGTGCGCCTCTGCTCATGTATCAAAGCAAAGTCATCTTGGGTGTGAGTGGAAATGCTGATAGTATTCATTCCTGCACTAAACATTTCCTGGAACCCATTACAAAAGATTCGTTTTCCAAATGGATTTTGTTAATTTAATTTATTTTGTTCTTGTTGTGGCTAGAAACCTAGGGGGAAATTGAGAAAAATAAATGGGTTAAACTGCCCCCGGGGATGACTTGCCTATGGAAGCATCCCAGGCAAACGAACGGCCTTAATGAGTGCTGCTTGTCAAAGGTCTGATGCGTGTTTTGCAGAATAAAATAACTCCTTTTCCGGAAGTTGATAAACCACTCTCTAGGGAAGTGAATGAAGGGCCATTTATTACTGTCTCTGCTGCCCAAACATATGCTTGTATGAAGTGAAGGCAACAAAAACAATAAAAACAATAAAAAAATAATTAAAAATACTTGTTTTGTATTTTCAAATTACATTTTCCTTCCAAGATATATTTTGTTGTATTGGCACAAAACAAGTTCTGTATATTTGTTTTCCAGCCTAAAGGAGGACTAAGTATTCCAGCCTGAAAAAGAATGTAGCCTGGCAAAAATGAATTAATAGGAACATGGCAAGTTACTTACTTAATCCAGTACACAGGCTGCCAAATTAACCTTGGGCGAGCTAAGACAACTAAAGAAAATTCTGTGTTTGTTCGGCTGCAAAGTTAACCCAGGCAAATCGAAACAAGACTCCTAGGCAAATCAAGATGACACATTCAAAATAAAATCATGTTAATGTGGGTTGTGAATGTAACTTTATTAGCAAGTCAACTTCAAGAGAAGTACAATCTGAATGTGAAAACTGATTACTTGAAAAAAGACACCCCCAAATAAATACTCTCCAAATAGGACCTCAATTAAGATAACATAGGACCGTTTATTCCTATATATTTACCCTGTATATTATTTATGGCTTCAAGTTGTAGGAGACCGTTCTGCATGGCGTGGGCCCAGCTCCCACTTGGAGATGCACAGGACTCACACCCACAGATAGGTTCTCCCGTGGGGAATCAGGCCTGCAATGTGCCTAGGCGTGTTGAGTCTTGCTTTTGCTAAAAACTTCCCGGTATGGAGTGTAACCGGTTCGGCTACTTTTCCCTTTTTCATTGCAAATGTCCTTCTGTGATGTGATTATCGGCATTGGCTCCTTTGTTTTCTGTGAAAGATAACCACCTAAAGTGAACCTGTGCATAGTTAATGAGGACCTTCATGTAATGTGCCCACTAAGACAATAAAAGCTCATCGAAGCAAGGGCCAAGGCTTTTGCTCCTCTTGAGAGAAAAGCCATGCTGTCCCTTTTCCTCCACCGGACTCGGTAGTCCATGTCAATGTCCCATTTCATCCATAATGACGTGGACACTGTGGGCCGGTGTCTGCATCATCAAGTTAGATTTTACCCCCCAAAATCTTATTTCTCATCAGAAACAGCACCGAGTTATTGTTTGCTCTAAGGCTTAATGTTCAATACTAAGTCGTTTTGATTATCACTTGTGCTATCAGCATCAGAGGACTTTTGTTAGTTTTTGTTTTTGTTTTGTTCGGCTATGAAACTTCTGTGTTCTTGGACTTGATGTTCATAAAAGTAAGGAAATCAGTTTCTAACAAGCATGTACTCCTCTGCTTAAGAATCAAGTGGCTTTGTGTTTCATCCATGTCTAGTTCGTCTGAATCACCAATTATTTTCTGTCTGAGGCTAGATGCAATGCCAATCCATTTTCTGCAATGAGGCAGCAAAGTTAAAGGGCTGGGCCACACTCTGAGCTATGGGATTAATTAATTGAGATATTTAATTCGGCCATTTCTGAATAGTGCGCACGCATGTTGATTGACGTAATAATGTTCATCTTAAATCAATATGAATTTTAAACCTTCTGGAATGTCTTTATAAAAATATCTTTATAAAATATAAACCTTTATGAAATATTATTAGAAATGTATGTATAGTAATGGGCAATTCTTCACCTCTGCTTTCGATCCTCTGGTCTCACACCAAGAGTCCTTATTTTGTTTTCCTTTCTTCCATCCTCCCTTTATTCTTTCTTTTCTTCCTTCCTTCCTTGTATATATTTAGTTATTTCTCTGAACTGTTGATTTTTATTCATGCAGACTGTGAAGTTGCTTCATTCCCTCATTTATTCTTTTCTATGATTTTCTCAATCTCACATTCTTCTGTTCACTATGATAAAACTCTTCCATACTTTATATTAAGCTACTTCAGAGGCATGTTCTTTCCCTAAACTTTCATTTACCTCTCTAACTCACACGGCTGGTTTTTCACACTACCACACCGGTAAACTTACAAATGACAGCCTACGTTGTCACAGTACATGCACGTTTTGTTTGTCTTTATTTATCTTTCTGGGCGTTAGTTACATTTCCCTTCATAAAAATGTTCTCTTCTCTTGCCTTGGGGGACACCACTCTTTGTTCTTTTTTCATCTTCTTACTCCAGAAATATTCTTTCCAGCACATTTTTCTCGGTTCTCTTCTTTTTATCCTATGTATAACTACCAGAGGACTCCACCATGCCCATGACTTCAGATACCGTTTCTATGTTCCTATTTTCAGCCTATGCCCACTGAGATACAGACACAGATATCTACTGCATGTCTCTAATTCAGTGCCCCCATGGGCAACTCAGACTCAACACTGTCCAAAATAGGACCTTCTCTTTTCTCCCCAAACTGCTCCTCAGCTTATTTTCCTAAAGATGAACACAGATGATATACATCCTTGTTGATGGACAAGGCTTCCTTCTATCTAGGCCTAAAGCCAGAATCTCAGTTATGTAAGATTTATTTCTCTTATCTTCCATATTCAATTTTACACCGAATCTTATCTATCGTACCTCATATCTTTGTACTTCTCCCATTTCCACTGCCTTTTAATTGTCACCTCTCCACTGAATTATCAATAAATCTTCTGAAATATTTCCTTCTGCTATGTTCTCCTCTAAAATATGAATTTAATCACAATACATCCCTGAATAAAATCACTCAGTGTTTCCCACTGTATTAGGGTTCTCCCAGAGAAAGAGAACTGATAGGACACACACACATACATATATGTATATATATTTATTTGTCATAAGGTGTTGGCTCAAACAATTCTGGAGACTGAAAAGCCCAGCAATCTGCCATATGTAACTTGAAGACCCAGGAAAACTGGTGGTGTAAACTGAAGGTTGAGGCCTGAAAAAACAATGGTATAGATTCCAAAATGAGTCTGAAGGCCTAAGAACCTGGAGCACTGAGAAAGGAGAAGATTGATGTCCCAGCTCAAAGAGTCAGGCAGAGAGTGAATTCAAACTTCCCCTGCCTTCTTATTCTATTCATGCCCTCAGTGGACTGGGTAATGCCCCCCCCCCACCTTAGGAAGAACCATCTGCCTTGCACAATTTACCAATTCAAATGCTGATCTCTTCCAGACACAGCCTCCCAGACTCACCCAAAAATGTTTAACTAGTTATCTAGACATCTCTTAGCCCAGTCAAACCGATACACCCACCATGTCTACTGTGTCACTTCTATAGGTATTTTCTTTGTGATTATCATGATGCTTATATAAATATAACAATATATTTTAAGGTGATAAAAACTTCACTTATATGTAAAAACTCTACACTTTCACCTCCCCCCTCCACATTAAGTTATTGATATCACGTTTACATCTATTTATATTATATATTCATTAGCTTCACTTACAGTTATTTTTAATGCTTTTGTATTTTACCTTTTATACTAGAATTACAGTATGATAATACTTTATAATTGTCTATGTATTTACCTTTACCATTAAGCTTTATATTTTCTTATGCTATCACGTTACTGTTTAGTATCTTTTTTCTTTCAACTTGAATAACTCCCTTTAGGATTTCTTGTCAGATAAGTCTAGTAGTGATGAACTCCCTCAGCTTTTATTTTTCTGGAAAAGTCTTTCTCTCTCTTTATATTTGAAGGACAGGCAGTTTTGCCTGGTATAGAATTCTTGGTTGGATTTTTTTCTTTTAGCACTTTGAATGCATCATAATGCATTCTGCTAGCATGAACGGTTTTCACCGAAAAATCTGTTGCTAGTCTGATGGAGGGCGGGAGTTCCTTTGGACATGACAAGTCAATTTTCTCTTGCCGCTTACAAATTTCTCTTTGACTTCTGACATTTGGTTATAATATGTCTCAGTGTGGATTTCTTTGAATTTCACAGACGAGACTTTTCTTGAACCTACCCTGAAGTTATCTCCTACCTTACATGGTTCCCTCCCTCAAAATAAATAGTTTATTTTCACAAGTACGTTATGTTTTGTTTTGTTTTCGTTGCTCTGTCCTTTGCTTTACCCTGGAGTAACTTTCTATATACCAATCCCCCTTTTTATAGCTATTTCCAACTTAATCTTTAAACATCAGATTGATCTATTATCAACTTTCCTGGGAAATCTGGTTTAGACTCCTCTATCCAGTTCACATGCCTTTTCTTAGCACTTACTAAACTTCACCGTGGTCATTACTGGTAACATTCTGTTTGTCCTCATATACCTTGATCTTATCACAATACCTAGCTCTTATCAGATGTTCAGTAAATATTTTTGGAAAAAACAAAAAAATTAATGAAAGTGAATAAGTGACTGAGCCCATCTTGATCCCTTGGACCAAAAAAATGTAGGCTACCTCTATATCCACCTATTTTTGAAAGAGGTAACTTACACATTTATAAAGGCCAGTAATCCTTATACCAGTTGAAGGATTTTCACAGCCATGATTCTATCACAGGCTGCGGAACTGAATTCCCTTTCATTTAGAAAATCATGGTTCGTTAGAGAACTGTGTTGAATTCTTTACCTCCACTAACCTCTACTTTAAACCTTCAGAGCACTAGATGTATTCACTATCTTACAAATGCAAACACTTCTTTTTCCTGGATAAGGAATAGCACGGATAGGAAAAGATGGCCCACTGTGCCTCAATGAGTTGGTGTTCTTTATTTACCATATATAGGGTGACTGAATTCATTAGCATCCTGTTATGCATGTCTTCATTCAAAACCAGTGTGGCATTCATTGTACTTTGTACTATATGGTTCTGATGGTTTGTAAGACAACAGCTTATTCAAAATCCATGTGAGTTTTCTTCATTCTCTTCCTAAGAATAAAGACGGGAAGGTGACTGTGTTCTCTTGTAGTAACTTCTTAATTGAAATTATGGCCCTTTTAATCAAAATACAGAATGAAAACATCACTTCATAGCTTCTATTGCTCTCAAATGTTAGGCATTTTTGTTAAGTTATATCTTTCCTATGGGAAAATAATCCTAAAAATTTTCAGCAAAAACATCAGCCAAAATTGTTGCTGTAATTTTTTTTCTTTTTTGTCTTTATAATTTTATAAATGAACTACTTTTTCTTACATATTCCAGTAATATCTGGGCATGTTATTTCTATTTTAAACAAAATAATGACATTTTCTTGACCACTTAGTATGCTTTTTTCTCTTTTTATGATAAAAGAAGACAGGTGACTTTGAGGTGACTGAAACAGTGACTGACACAAGTAAGTGCTATTAAATGCTCAAAAAACGTTCTGTGTATGAATGAACTCAAATCCAAGTAAACATAAGGAAAAATTAGGGTGAAGCTCTGATTAGTAGGTTTTTCTTGTTTGTTTGTTTGTTTGTTTTCATATCCATCGCCTCCTGATAGTGTCCCAAGAATAATCCTTGTCCATGTGACAAGGACTTTATTTCCTTATGTCACCTGCCTCTACTCCCTTCCTCCACCAGTTTTTGAAATAAATTTACCAGATCACCAAATGCACACCATTAACTGCTGAAGACTCTCTTGTCTGTCTCTTTAGCATCTCCATAAATATACACATCTCTTCATTTGTTTTTAAGGCAAGGCTGTATGTGTAATCATGTGTGACTCTTTATTAAACACTTATGAAATGAGTCACCTGTTCTTACAAATTAGCCGAGTTCTCAAGAAGGCCCAAATTAGTAAGTTAGTTGATGAAGGAAATTTGTGCAGAGCTAGCAGGCAGCTATGGGATTTTTCAGCTTGTCAAAAGTATTGTTAGTCTCACAGCTTGGCAGAGACAAGAAGATACCATATTGGAACAATTCTAGGTAGTAACTTAGGGCCTTAAACTCACTAGAGAAGAAAATGAAATTGTTTGTCTTATCAGTTAAAAGAAGCTTTGCTGATCTCAGACCATAGCCCAGAAAGTTAACTAAGTTTTGTAGAAGTGGATAATCTTTTCTCAGTGATCGATGTGGCTAGATTAGAAGTGTGTTGCCAGGGGAATCGTGGGGAAATAGGCTTTATCATTTTAGTTGTACTTCTGGCTGAAGGCAATGCTGAAAAAAACTCAGAAGTCACTTGGCCAGGTCTCACCAGGGAGAAGGCAAGGCACCTGAGGATTCCTACAAGCACTTTTTGAAAGTAATTACCAATCCTTCGAGTGAAACTGCCTTTGGGGCCCTCTCACAAGCATCTAGTTATCTGTTGAAATGTCAAATGCAATATGAACGTTTTGACAGGTCACTGTGTTCCCTGCTTCTTCCTTCCACATTACTAATCCTGTTGTTGATTGGCATGCAGCAGTATCCATCTTATTTATTTATTTAGTTATTGTTTATGTGTTTATTCATAGCAATATATTTAATTTAACACACTGTCTACAAAAATATTGAAATGTCAGATAGAGAAAGATATCACATATATATTAAACACACTGAGGTAGTATTCAATAATTTCCAAGAAAGCACGGCTCTGTGTGTGAAATGCACAGCAGGGTACAAGCCAAGACTGCCCCCGCCCTGATCCAGGGACTCCAAGTGTTCAGCTTGTTCCCTGCTCAGGTCTTTGTGTGACTGCGTGATCTGAGTCACTTTGCTTATGCTTCATCTCCACAGAGTAGAAGGAAAACATCCTCTTGACTCCATGATTATAGAAATATCAGCCAGATCTGTAGAAAGGTGTCTCCAGCATGACGTCTTCTTTCCTTTACCGCTCCTTTTATTTTTGTGTCAGATTGGTAATAAAAGCTCCTTGCAGGAAAAGTGTTAAACATGAACACATATAAAGAAACAAATAAACATTTATAATTTACCTAGTGGGTTAAATACTGTTAACAATTTGTTTTTACCCTCTGATCATACTGTTCTAGGAAGCAATACATGGTCTGGTCATGTTCTTTGGAGACTTAGAGCGATTGTGAATAGGAGTGTGTGGGTGGCAGGGTCAACACCAAAGGACCCAAGGAAAATATTTACTCTCTCGACGGATACCTATATTTTTTTGTCCAATCTTTTTGGTAAGAAAATGATCATTATTTAATAAGTGTTCATGGAACACCTACTATGTACCAAGCACTGTTTTCGATACAAAAAAAAAAAAAACCACTTCAATGAATAATACAAAAATGCTATTATAGAGGTTATAATCTAAAGGAAAAGGTAAAAAAGAAAAGCCAGTGCAAAACTTGAAAATGCAGCAAATAATCTGTAGCCACACAGTTCTAAACAAGCACTTACGGGACCCGTTATCTGGCACAGTTCTGAGTGAAGTTGTGCTAAGTTCATGATCAGGAATTTTTCTCTAATCTGTGTGTCTAAAATAGTGGATTACATAAAAATGAGACAGTCATATCAGTCTTATTTTCGGATAATTTTTTACAGACTTCTGACAATTATTTAAGCCTGCATGTAGATAAAATTTATCATCACTTGAATCAAATCTATTAGGCTGATAGAATCTCAGAGATGGAAGAGTCTTGAATATTATATTGTCTGCTCTCTCCTGCCTGCTTTGCATGCCTGGTCCCCAAAGATGAATCCTCTCCCCAGCATATTAAACAGTAATTACCCACTTCTTTTTGAAGTCTTCTGGCCCTGGAAGCTCTCTACTTCCTGAGGCAGCCCATTTCAACAGCCTATAGCTCCAATTTTTAAAATGACCTTCCTCATATGAAGCTGAAATCCACAGCCTATATTTTCTTCTGTTGAAAGCAATGTGCAAGTCTCAGGAACTGTCTCCAGCAGTGGAGTTGAGGCATGAGCATATTTCTTTCTCAAGCTCGCAGCCAGGAAGAGCCCTGAAAGTGTCTAAGGTGCTAAACAATCTTTCATAAAGCCAATGAAGAAGATAACGGAGTACATAAGGAAGCAGCCATGATATATGGAAGGACTAGGGGCGAGGTGGTCTGGCTTTGACATCTGTCACTCCTTGGTTAGCAGGGCTGATTTTATCTGAATTAGCAAGTTGGAAGGGTGGTACCTTCCTCCCTCACCGTGTGTGTGGCCTGCTGTAGGCTGTATGCTGAGGCAAAGATTGATCTTTTAAGCTCTATCTGAACTCTTCTTTGGTCAGGGTGTCTAAATAGCTGAGTTACTTTAAGAGAAACTCTGAATATGAAATTGCCGTTTGAAGCAGCCCAAATACCTATTTTTGTAGCTATAAAGAGACTCTGACATGCAGAGTATGTGACATGGAGAGGCCAGTGACAAAAGGTCTTGTTTGAGCCCTAACAAGAGATCATCTTTATGTGCAGAGGAAATGAAAATATACTATAACTACCTCTGGAAATATAATAATTCTTAGGTTTCTATCCAACGTCCATTGAAAACTCACTGCTTCAATGTAAGAATAAAACAATTGAGCTCTCTCTCCTTCTTGTGATTTCCAGTAGCATGTAAAATCTATGGTCATATCTTTTTTAAAATATATTTTATTGATTATGCTGTTACAATTGTTCCATTTTTTTCTCTCCTTTATTTCCCTTCACCCTGCACCCCTCTGTTTGACCAGCATTTCCACTCCCTTAGTTCATGTCTGTGGGTCGTACATACAAGTTCCTTGGCTTCTCCATGTCCCATACTATTCTTAACTTTCCCCTGTCTACTTTGTACCTATCATTTATGCTTCTGACTCCCTGTACATTTTCCCCCATTCTCTCCCCTCCCTCTCCCCACTGATAACCCTCCATGTGATCTCCATTTATGTGAATTTGCTCCTGTTCTATTGTTTCCTTAGTTTGTTTTTTTTTTTTTTTTAGGTTCAGTTGTTGATAGTTGTGTTTGTTGTCATTTTACTGTTCATATTTTGAATCATTTTCTTAGATGAGTCCCTTTAACATTTCATATAATAAGGGCTTGGTGATGATGAACTCCTTTAACTTGACCTTATCTGGGAAGCACTTTATCTGCCCTTCCATTCTAAACGATAGCTTTGCTGGATAGAGTAATCTTGGATGTAGGTCCTTGCCTTTCATGTCTTGGAATACTTCTTCCCATCCCCTTCTTGCCTGTAAGGATTTTTTATTTATTTTATTATTATTTTTTTTTAGAAATCAGCTGATAGTCTTATGGGAACTCCCTTGTAGGTAACTGTCTCCTTTTCTCTTGCTGCTTTTAAGATTCCTTATCTTTAATCTCGAGTAATGTAATTATGATGTGCCTTGGTGTGTGCTTCCAATGGGCCCAACTTCTTTGGTACTCTCTGAGCTTCCTGGATTTACCTGGAAGTCTATTTCCTTTGCCAGATTGGGGAAGTTCTTCATTATTTTTTCAAAAAAATTTTCAATTTCTTGCTCTTCCTCTTTTCCTTCTGACACCCCTATGATTTAGATGTTGGAGCATTTAAAGTTGTCCCAAAGGTTCCTAAGCCTCTCCTCATTTTTCTGAATTCTTGTCTCTTCATTCTGTTCTGGTTGAATGTTTATTTCTTCCTTCTGCTCCAAATCATTGATTTGAGTCCTGGTTTCCTTCCCTTCACTGTTTGTTTCCTGTATACTTTTCTTTATTTCACTTTGCAAAACCTTCACTTCTTCCCCTCTTTTGCAACCATATTCAACCATTTCTGTGAGCATCCTGATTACCAGTATCTGGAATTCTGCATCTGATATGTTGGATATCTTTTCATTGCTTAGTTCTATTTTTGGAGCTTTGATTTGTTCTTTCATTTGGGCCATATTTCTTTGTCTTGTAACAAGTGCACCTGTTACAATGTAAGGGGCAGAGCCTTAGGTATTCACCAGGGCAGGGCCACCAACATTGATTCACTATAGAGCTATATGTAGGGGAGGGGTCCAAGAGGGAACAATACCTCTTGCTCAACTCTTCTTCCCCCGCTATCCACAAGCAAATTGGGTCCTTCTGATGCTGATTCAAGGGTGGGTGGTTTTGTGTATGTTCTAGGACTTGTGGATCTCTCCAATGAACTCTCCTTTGAGGCTAGGAGTTTCTCCCACCACCGCAACCCCCACAGGTTTTCTCAGTCAGAGGTTTTGAGACTTTATTTCCCCACACTGGAGCTCTGGGTTGCACAGTCTATCTCACTGCCCAGTTGTTCCTTCAGGTTTTTCCACATGTTAATGTGGGACTACCAGGTCCACCAGCTACCACTTTGCTGCTCATCCTCTCTGCCCCAGCTGACCATCTCTGCCCCTCCTACAAGTCTGAATGAATGTTTCTTTAACTCATTGGTTGTCAGACTTCCATACAGTTTGGTTTTCTGGCAGTTCTGATTATTTTTTGTTTTTAAATTTGTTGTTGTCCTTCTTTTGATTCTGGGAGGAGGCAAAATGTATCTCCTTATGCTTCCATCTTGACCAGCAGTCTGGTAATATCTTCTAATGCCTGTTATGGACAATTGGGAGGACAGACTATTCATTAATCGTATCACAGATTCATTCTACAAACATATACTGAGAACCTAGGTTATGTCAGACACTTGCATTGTGGTGAAGATTCACAGATCAATCAGATAAGTATCTCCCTATCTTTCAAAGGAGCTCATGGAGACAGTCAATTAAACAGACAGGTTTTTTTAGAAAAATGCATAAGATATGAAAGACATCTATGAGACATGTTCCCAAGAACAAATCAGAGCTACTTTGAAGAAGAAGAGGTAGGACACTCCCAAAATCGTTGACAAAAGGCTTATGCTTCATCTACCTGCAGGGGAGAGCCATTGAAAGGTTTGGGAGAAGGGAATAATAATAGCAGATTTGCCCTTAGAGCAATCATTCAGACTACAGTGTATAGAAATGATTAAATGGGAATAAGGCTAAAGTAAGGAGGGTGGGTGGGACTAAGAAGGTATTGATGCCTATGTGCTGTAGTCTTTCTGAGAAATCATGAGAGCCTAAAATAAAGTAGTAGAGTATGTGTGTGTGTGGATTGGAGTGGACTGGGTTAGAAGATAATGAGTAGAGAAGTTTGATGGTAACTAAACATGAGAGCGGTGAAGGAGAGAATGGGGAAGGCATGAAGAATAACTCACAGGTTTCTGACTTGGGGAGTAAGATAAGGAGTGGCTTACTGAAATCTGCAGGGAGGAGGAGGTAAGCAGTGATTCATCAATGATGGTGTTTGTGCACCAGGGTGTGGAAACTTCTCTTCAGTTACAGAGCCCTGAGTTTGGTGGTGTGGTGGAGTACACGGTAAACAACTGACTTCTTTTCTTTGAAACATCAGCTTTTCTTTTTAAATAAGAGCTCTTGGTTAGGAGCTGCATGTCAGACCCCATATGGGGGCTCTACGCTTTGATTTTACTTCAGGACTCCAAGGCACAAAGGCTAGCCAAGAATTTGAGAAGATATCAAATAAAAATCTTGAGACCAATGGAAAGCAATTTTCATAATGAGGAGGAACACAGCACCCCATACATCATTGTTAGTCTGAGACAAGGAACAGAAGGTTGGGAGTGGGGAAGGATGGTTTGTCTAAATGGGGAACAGGTGGCCAGTATAGTCAGGGCCAGCTACGGAAACCTTAGGTAGCTCTGTTCAAAGAATTTATCTGCTGCACCCCTAGAGACTATCGGATACAGTGGAGAACAGGGTAATTAGCTGCTTAGCAATGGATGTTTTTCTTCATGATGGTGCTTTTATTGTTACAGCAACCCAGGCAAAGGCCAAGGGATAGAACTTAATGGAACAAATAGACACCATGGAAAACAAAGTGTTTTTTTTTAATCTCCTGGTAAACCAAAGTTTTGATATCACAGAATGTCCAAGAAGAAATTTGGCTCTCGTTTGAATTGCTCCCCGCAAAGTTAATTGTTTGCTCCCAATCCATAATTGATGATAGCTTTTCCCTTGCTGCAGTTAGACAACGGAATTGGCAGTCTTGTGCAGTGGAAGTCAGACACAAACAGGTAATAACACCCCAAGAAAAGCTGAAATATTAGTCTCCCAAGACACAGGCTGTGCAAATGTCTCTGGCTTACAAAAGAGACATCACTCACACCTTCGAGCCTGTCTTGTAGACTTAGTTTCATAAAAGTTGTATAATAACTCTGAAATGTACAGCTCACATGTTGGAAGAAATGCCAGAAGAATGAGCTCTGAGGAGCCTGATTAACCATTTCCATAGTATTCTTAAGGAACAAGGATTCTCATAGCTGAAGGGGTAAGACTTGCATGAGTAACTAATTCCTTTCCCGCTGTCTCTCTCTCTCCACACAGACACACATACATAACGTATATTCCTCTGAAACTAACACACACGCTCGTTAACTGGAGGATAGAAGTTCCATTATGGATCTGGGAGGCTCTCTCAGCTGTGAGGAGTGTCCCTCCCACCAAAGTTATCAAAGTTCTATCTTCTTCCAGGTCCCGATCAAGCCCGCTCATCATCTCCTCTTCATGGAGCCCTTTCTGGATTACTTTAGATGTCCTTGATTTCCTCACCCCTGAACTATTTATTTAGCGTCTGTGACATAACACAGTGTAATTCATCCTTTTTGACAGATTGTTCTGTAACAGTTACTCTCCTCTCCCTACTTAGATGGCGGGACCAAAACTAATTCTGACATTACTTCCCCACTCCCACGAAGTCTAGCACACAGGTGCACGGGCAGTGTTGGTCAATTCAACAACAACTGCCAATATCACCCCCACCCCCTCCCCTGGAAGGAAGGAAGGGAGGGAGGGAGGAAGGGCATATTTTTATTTATATGATTCAAAGATTTAAATTGTGTCTGTGAGCAAAATTTTTTGCCGTTAGTGACTTGACGCAAAATGATTGTGATAAGATGGTGAAATAAAAGGAAGGGAAACTGTGCTATGTAAATGTTTTTAAATGTTCTCTCCCTTTTGAAATGTTTTGTTGTATCTAATTTGTCCTCACTGAATCTTATTCAGGTGAAATGTGTTCATGTCCCCATTACTCTGATTTTGATTACAGGACTGTAGAATGGAGTACTTTATTGTTACTCCAAGGGCATTACTTTCTAGAAGAGGCCACACTAGATTTCCATCACCACTGTGTCTTTCGCTGGGAGGGTAACCTTTAGCAAGAGCTACGGCCTCTTGCCCTGACTGGTGTAGCTCAGCAGGTCGAACATCTTCTGGCAGACTGCAAAGTAACAAGTTCGATTCCGGTCAGGGCATGGGTCTAGTTTGTGGGATAGGTCTCTGCTTGGGAGCATGTGAGAGGCCACCAACCGATGTTTCTCTCCCTCCCTTGCTCCCTCCCTTCTCCTCTCTCTAAAAATAAATAAATGAATGCAATTTTAAAAGAAGAAGAAGAGCTATGGCCTCCTGATCTTTTAATTGAAATTGCTCTTGTGAAAATTGGGCCTGATACTATCTTGCCTCACTAATTCATGCTATGTAGGCCAAAATTAAAGCATTAAAATTTCATAAATTTAATATCATTTATAAATCATCTCATAAAAATATTCCTTCCCTGTA
Organism: Anoura caudifer; assembly: GCA_004027475.1. Classification (NCBI taxonomy): domain Eukaryota; kingdom Metazoa; phylum Chordata; class Mammalia; order Chiroptera; family Phyllostomidae; genus Anoura; species Anoura caudifer. The sequence goes on from PVKU01000523.1 coordinate 122,583, forward strand.
GAGCAGGGGTGTCAAACGCATTCTCACTGGGGGCCACATCAGCCCCGCGGTTGCCTTCAAAGGGCCAAACATCATTTCAACTCCTTAACAGTTAAGGAGTAGCTACATGTATACAGTCCCAAAATTATTCCAGCCCTTTGAAGGCAACCGCGGGGCTGATGTGGCCCCCAGTGAAAATGCGTTTGACACCCCTGTTGTAGAGCTTGGAGAGCAGGCATGTCTTCCTCCAGCTGTTGCCTGAAGCTCACTGCAAGCACACCGATATTTGTCAAAAATAAAGCTGTGGTAAAGTGGGGGAATATTCTGCAACAGCACCGCAAAGCACCACAATGCACACAATGCGCCCCCTGCGCACGCGCCTCCCGCTGGTGGTCATGGAAACTGCAAGCCGGCCCAGTGCCACGGCAGCCACAGAACTGCATTCCTAGAGCTCGCAGTTCTGAAGGGGCAGCTTTCTGGCTTTTTATGACTCTATTCCATGCAGACAGAGAAGAAGACTATTTACCACTTTCCCCACGTTTCTCTCCTATAATATTTCAATATGTTTAGTGGGTGAGGACTGTGGACTAATTAAGTAGATGGTCAACATTTGCCACATTTCAAAACATGACAGATGCTCCTTTTTGCCATTTAGCCTCAGAAAGCAGATGGGGAGTTGATAATTGTTTAAGTTACAGAAATAATTTGCCTAGTTTACTACTCAGTTTTTAAAAATTATCTTTAGCTACACTTGGATAAAAGTCCTTTTGTTCCCCTGAAATGGTGGAAATTTAGAATATCCACATTGAGGTGTTTCCAGGAGGTACATGACACATGTTTGTTTGTTTGGCTTGCGGATGCTAATGGATATATAATCACATTTGCCAACCATAAAACCCCTGTTGGTAAAACATTTGTCTGCAATAATCCACTATGTTCTTGAAACATGCTAATTTGCTCTAATAATGCAGCGGCCCTTAAGGGTTTCTATATTGTGTAAACAACTAGCTGTGGTAAGCAATCATACTGGAGAGGCCATTATATAATAATCTGGACTTTGTTACTTTTCAGGAACTTGGGGGTTTGTTTGTTTGCTTGTGTTGTTTTATTTTGTCTTAATTTCATGTGTTTAATGTGTTAGCATTTCACAGTGTAGTATTAAGATGGATGCTTTGACCTTTGATATGAAAAGTAGGTGAACCGTATTTTTATTGCTTGATTTGTTGGATTGGAAAGTATTCCCTATGTATTTAGTTTTAAAAATTAGTCCCAGGAATCTTGGAGGTGCTCTGAAGGGTGAATTCCTAGATCTAGTGCCTCTTCTACAAGCTGAAATCTACCTAGACACACACATTTGGTAGTGCAGAATTTCCCTCATTTTTGAGGCACGGTGTCTGCACACTCATTCACATGGACACACTTTATGTATGTTACCTACCCATGCCACTAAGGTCATTTGTTTAGTACATCATCTGGGATGTGTTTCTGTGCTAATTGAAATATTGGTTTGTTTTCGACCTGACCTCATTCTTCTCTGACAAGGCTACCACCAAGCAGAATATCAAAAAGGCATGGCTGGGGCTGTATGTATGTATGAGCACATTTGTGTGTATGTGGACTTGCATAGATTCTATACAAATGCACAGAGAGAGGGAGTTTATTTTTCTTTCTAATGTACATATATATATATATCCATATGCTTCCATGTGGATATAACTTTAGTTCTGAGAAAACCAGACCATTAGATACATGGTAACTTGATTGGAAAACGTAAGCCAGCTTAAATTAGCTGCTTTCTGCTGATCTTTTGGATATATGAGTTTATATGACACTGATATATTTTCTTTTTGATTTTTATTATGAAGAATTCCAAAATACACAAACACAAACACAACAGTATAATGACCTCCATATTCATCACCAGCCCCAACAAACATAAACTCATTTGTCTATGCTGCCCCATCTCCACCATTAAATACATCTTCCCTATCCCATCCTCTGTGTTACTTTGAAGCAAATCCAGGATTGTATTATTTATATTTTTACATTTCTAAATATTTCAACATATACTTCTAAAAGATAAAAACTCAGTTTTTATATATGATCATAATACCAATGTCACAATAAAAATGAACCATCTTTGTTTATATAATCAAACACCCAGTATTTATATCTCAGTTATTGCATAAGTGTCCTAAGTATTTATACCTTAAAAAAATTAGACCTAATATATGGATCTAAATAAAGTCCATATATTACAATTGATTGATATGTCTTTAAGACCTTTAAAAATATGTAGGTTCTCCCCTCTTCTTTTTTCCCTTGCAGTTCATTTGTTGAAGATATTCAGTTGTTTGTTTTGTAATTTCTTACAATCTAGCTTTTGCTGATTGCATCCTCATCATGTAGTTTAATAAGCTCTTTAATACTCTTCTTTCCCATCATTAATAGTGGAGTCTAGAGATTTCACCATATTCAGATTTAACTGTTTCATAAGACAACTACATATCTGATATTGCCTATATAATAAAAAACACGTAGTATCTAGTTGTCTCTTTTGGAGATGTTAGCCATTAGTGTTCAGTCCCTAGATCCATTAAATCATTAGAGATTATAAAATGATAATATCATTTTCTCATGCATTCTTCACTTATTTGATGTAATATTTCTATAACACCAAAAAACTCTTTGTTTACTCTTTGGTTGACAGTGGAATAGTTAGTGTAGAAAAGAAGGGTGAACTATTGACTCATATATTTATAGTTTTTAAAATGATTTAGCTCCCTGCCATTATCTATCAGTACCCAATAATTTTTAATATTATAAAAACACATGAATTTAAAATATACTGAAAAAATAAACTAAAATATATTAAAGTATTTTAATCCATTGCAGTTATTATCATTATCGATGCTAAAATTATCCCATCTTTGGGTAGTAGGAGACTCCTAAAGTTAGCTAAGTTCTTAGGACAGGCTCGTGCCCATTCTTACTTCTGTTTGCAAGATTGCATCCCAGTGACTTTGGTCATGGGCCGCTCCCTGTCCCTTTTACTCAGCGTACCTTTTCTGTCTCTTGCTCCTTCCAGGTATTTTCTCACATGATTGGAACTTGGGGATAGCTTCTTAGAGAGCTAGATTTTAAATATAAATTACACAGATACACCAAATGCCAGAACACATTAGTTTTTAACAACCTGTCTTACTCTTCTCACATTTTCAACTTATCTTGAGGGAGCAAATTCACCTGGTGTTTAGAATTCTGATTTTTTTTGTTGTTTCTTAGTCTCCAACTGCAAATGTTATATGCTTCTGTCTCCTTCATCTCTGCCTGTCACGTGGTAGCCTCTGGAGTACTTGTTGAATGAAGCTATGACTGAGAGAACAATGGGGAAAACTGAACCATGATTGTCTTTTACTTTCAAGAATAAACCCAGTTTTAGACCTTGTGCTGTGAAACTGAGCACCATATTAGCTGATAAGAAAGAGCTGATACCACACAAGCTGGATGACAGTGGGTTTCCTGAGGCATTTCAGGGAAGGACTTTAACAATAGAAGATGGTCCCTCGTATGGAAGGGCATTCCCTGTGCCATCTTCAGAAACTAATTTTGACAAGACACATGCTTTGCAGTGTGTTATGGGATTTTGTGCCAAGAGGTTGAAATAATTCAATGAATCTGAAGGGGGTGGAGGTAGCACAGAATTACGGTTGCTTTATCCATTTCTTCTGATTTGTTTAGGTGATTTATCTATTCTGATTTCCCTGAATTGTTTAGTGCTGAGATTTCATGGAAATAGGTGTTCCAAAAGCCATTAAATATTGTTTTTTAATTACTTCACAGCCTCAAAGGAGCAAGTAATCCTCATCTTCTTTTTATTGGCACTAAAGTTCCATACAACTACCAGCTCCTATAAAGATCATTCTTTTTAAAGTCTTGTTTCTTTCTAAGGAATGTTGGTTTTCTAGATAGATCACTGCAGAATGGAGTCAGGCAAAGAATTGTCATTGTCATTCAAATCAGTGCTTCACAATATATCTTGGTATTCAGAATCACTCTAATTGGAAAGGGTCCATGTGTCACAATCAAGTTATTTATGCCCCAGACAAGAAAAGCAGTAATTTTATAACAGGTCATGTGTCAGTGCTCACATATACACAAGAGATACACCCAGTTAGAGAGCACCGGCAAAGAGTTTCCTGTGCACTTGTAAAACGTGCTTACCACACACGTCTTGTTCCATAAACCACTAGTCAATGTTCCACTTTTTATTGCACTCACTCTAAAGGTAAGTAATTTTGAGCATGTAATCCCAATAAATTACTTTGAATCATATGAAATTGACATTTTATAAGTCAGAAATATTTGAACATTGGCAGTTATATTTTTCAGCCTGCTCTTTACATCTATTATTTACAAATATGCACATATGTGCTTGCTATTGCCATAATACACCAAGGCAGAACTCTTAGAGTGAGAGTCAACCATACGGTAGATGTAAATCTGCATTTCGTGTATTCTCCTGCATCGTTCCTAAATTGTCAGTTCTGGTCAGATCATTACAGTTTTTATTCTGGCACTGTGGCTGGCTAGAAGCTCGACCTACCAGGGGCAGCTGCCAGCTCTGTCAATTTCTAATGTGCATGTGTTTCCATTGTTACTTTTTTTCCTGGTCAATCTGTGGTCCCTTTGCAGAATCTCTTTAAGCCCTGTGTCCATTTTAAGAGGGTTACTTAATGAGGCCAAACTAGATTATATAATAAATATATAAACCACTTTGACCAGACCACCTGAATCAGAGTATGTCAGAATATGCTGAAAGAGAATTTTTACTGGGTTGGACTCTTTGTCTGATGAATTTATTGTCAAATAGAATATTAAATTTTAGTAGAACTTAATTTATTTCTATTTTTTTCAAATGACAAAGTAGATATAAATGAAAGTTTAAATTGAACTGGAATTTTTCTCCCAGCATGGTGGCTGGGTTCTGAAAGCGAACCTTTCAAAAGTGAGCTTTCCAAGAAAATGAGGCAGATGTTGTCTAGACTTTTATGGCCTAGCTTTGGAAGTCACATCATGTCACTGCTACCATCCTTAATGAAGTAAAGTCATTACAAGCCCACCCAAATCCAAGGAGAGGAAATATAGACACCTTTATTTCCATAGGAGGAACATCAGTTTGTCAAATTGCCAATTTGTGGCCATTGTTCATAAACCACCACACTACCCTATTAATGAACCGCATATATAGTGTCTCTAACAAATGGTCCTCTAGTGACATGGAACTCGTTTTAATCACAGAATAAAAACTACTACTCCTTTTCTGGACATAAAGAAATGAAAATATGTTCTCAAGCTGAACAAAAATATGCTTTCTCATAATTTCCAGTTTGGGGTCCTCATTCTGCCCTCTGGAACAGGACAGTAAGTCAGCTTCCCTTCTTACTTGAAAGTAGCTTTCAAGTGAACTGCTTTCTTTCGGGGGCTCACATTCCTAGTTGCTCCAACCACGTTTCCTGTATCCCTCATCACCTCCTTATTCTCTAAGCAAACAACGGTCTACCCTTACCCTACCTAAAGTGCTGCTCACTCAAAACACGTGCTTCATTTACTATTGCCTTTTGATGTCTCGGTCATAACAATACAATTTACATATAAAATCATTTCCCAGAGAAAATATACACTTGTATAGAACAATTCATTACAGTATACTATTAGTATATATTAACACACACTATTATATTATACTAATAGTACTATTAGTATACTATTAATACTATACTATTAATATATAATTTTTCAGATCCTTAGAGTGCCAGCATACCCTAAACCAGTGAGAGCTGGTGTGGTTGACTGTTCTACAGTCTTTGAGGCAGCAAACATTAGTGCCCCATATGGCAAATAGTCGCAGCCAGTAAACACCCCGCTGCACCATACTGAGGTGAAAGTGTTCGGCACCATGTGTTGTGTGCCCCTCAGGAGCCTCTCTTTTGCCATAGATATTTGTGTTCTGGTGAACTGCTTCAGACCATAATGGCAGAGAAAATGTAGGCAAGTGGCAGTGCTGAGACTGAGGGGAAAAAAAAAGCAACCAGGAAGAGTATCATACTGCATGTTAGCATGCAGGGTTTCCAGCAGTTTGAGAAAACTTTGATGGAAAGGTCAAGGTAAAGATCAGCAGGAAATTAGGGATTGGTGTAAGTCCTTTTGGCATTCTGAAGAATATTATAAAGCATCTCTGCAGGAACGACTCACAGTTGTCTGCAATATTTCTGGAAGAAACTACAGCTACAGCATGTCATGACTGCTACCGATTTAACACAAATGGGGGAGTGCTTGCCCTGCCACCACGTAACGCTGGGACCTTCTCTTCATAGAGATGATGTTCTCCACACCCTGTGAGATGCAGATACAGTTGTTACTTACTCCATCTTCAGAAATACGGGCCCCCCCACCAGAGAGCATATTTCTGTATTCTAGATGAGTTTTTTAACTTATTGAGGTGACATTGGTTAATAAGATTATATATAAGTTTCAAGTGCACATTTCTACAGTACATGATATGCATATTTCCTTGCTGTACTTGCCACCCAAAGTCACATCATCTTCCATCACCTTATATTGACCCCCTTTAACCTTTACTACCTCCCTCCCCTTTCTCTCTTGTCACCACCATACTGCTGTCTGTGTCTGTGAGTTTTGTTTGTTCATTTTTCTGATTCGATGCTGTGTTGCTTTCAGTTTTATATCCCACATATGAGTGAAATCATGCGGTTCCTAGTTTTATCTGTCTGACATTTCATTTAGCATGATTGTCTCACGGTTCACCCACACTGTCACACCTGGCAGTACTTTACCTTTCCATCTGGCTGCGTGGTATTCCCCTGCATGTATGCACCGCAGCTGCTTCACCTAATCACCCATCAAAGGACACCTCGGTTGTTTCCATGTCTTGACCGCCATGAATAATGTCTATGGCCCTACCACCCTGAACAAGCCCAATCTGGTCTAGGTGAGTTTTGATTAAGGAAGACTGAAGTAGAATTAATTTCCCTACACTATGATATTTTCATCCATTGCTTGAATTGGATTTAGCTATTTAAAGAGCTATATTACACTGTTGGCCCATAGTAAATTGTTTCAATGCAGACCTCCAGATCTTTTTAATATGAAATTCTGCAAAGCCAGAGTTTCTTCCGCACCCCAACTCTAATAACATTTTATCTGGTCGTGATTGGATGAGACCCACGACTCATGTCTACTGGGCACTTGCTGTGCTCCAGACACAATGAAGTGTTTCTCATTATCTCAGGAAATCTTTATAACTTACAAGGCAGTTACTTATATTCTCCTCATCTTAGTTTTGAGGGGATTATAGAAGCCCGATCAGTATTACAGTCAATAAGTAGTAGAGCTGGGGTCAGTATAGCAGTTGGGATAATATCAGATGTGGAATGTGTCATCTGTGACGTCAGTCATTCCTCCTTGGTTAGGCTGTGTTTGTAAACTCCGTGAGAACAGGACTTGATCTGGCAAAGTGCTTGCTTGGTTCACAGTATATGCAGGAAAAATGCATCAATGAGTATGTTGTGGGTTAGTGCATCTTAAACATCTATGATACAAAGTTGATGCAAAGCATCTCTATCACTCTTAATGTATACTGCAGGTATTTTTTAAATCTGATTTCATGATTACAGAATTCCATAAAAATGTCCTCCTGGAGTAGTCAACAGCACCGAGGCAGAGCAGTCCTTTTGTTCAGGATGTGTTAGGTATGTCTGCTTTCCAAATATCTTAAAAGCTAGTAGCAGCATCAGGTGTGAAATTATTTAGTGGGCAAGCCTAAAAGGAAAAACAAGCTCTAAAAGAAGAACATACAAGAAATCCTACCTTTCACTCTCATTGGAAATTAGCATGGATCGTGTCAATTCTAGAGAAATACAGTTTCTGCAGTTAAAAATACATGACAAAAGAAACAAACCTGAGATTGTTGAGTTGATCTCTCTCCATGGTTGAGGAGACGGAAAGCCTAAACAATTAGCTGTTTGTAGTAGACTGTAAAACTTTGCCACTCCTTCCTATAGACCCTTTCCTATGGAAAGACGATACCTACCCCTTATTTGATATCAAACTTGGCCAGTTGACTTCTTTTGGCCAATGACATGGGAGCAGAAGTGATGTGTGCCACTTCAAACAAAGTTTTCAGAATCCTTATGTAGTACACAGCCATATGGCCTTTGCTCTCTCAGAAGGCCAGCCAGGTCCGCAATAAGTGGGTTCCATTAGCCTGGGTCCCAGAGGGATAGACATCTTGTCAATCCAGGATGCTCATGTAACACTAGCAAGAAGTAAGTGGTTATAAGACATTGAGGACTTACAGTAATTTGTTACCACACAGAATGCTTAACCTAAGCTGACTGATAAACCAGTGAACAGGCTTGAAAAATCTGACCTAATGCTGCAGAAACATGCATAAAAGGAAGAACAGCTCTTTGCAATCACAGCTACTTCCAACAAAGAGGTCAGAGCTGGATGGTTTGAGGATGGGGTGTTCACAGAGTGGGTACCAGGCCCAGGCCCACAGTTGAGGGAGTTGCAATGATGGAAAGAAGATGGTATCTTCTTCCTGAAGAGTAGCAGAAAGTAAGGAACATTTTCTTCTTCTAATCTTATTGCTTCTTCCCGATCACAACGAACCCATTCCACAAGCCCTCCCTTTGAAATACTTAGCTCTCTACCATCTGTCAGTACTTTAAGGTCACTGCAGTACCTTAAAATTAATAAAATACCAAATGGATTTTTATTTTATTTATTTATGGGTTACAATGATAGCTTGAGGTTGTGTGTCTGAGTCTACTGCAGCACTGAGCAGTCAAGGACCTGGAGCATCCTGGCCCCAGCCCCATGCCCATAGCTCAACGGACCTGCTCCACTTCAATCCATTGGTTCTGTCACCAAAAATGTTTGGAAAACCACTGCTCTCAGACACAAGATCACTTCAACAATTTGAAATGATTATCATCAAATTCTGTTGCCCGTGTTCTGGTCTGTCCTAATTCCAGCCCTTCTTTTCTGAGCATGTGGCAGCAGAATCATCTCTACAAAAGGTAAATATTCATGTGCATTGCATTTTGCTTGCAGGCACCGTATAAACTCTATTTAGAACCCTGAATGTTGAGATATACTGGGCCAACACTGAAATTTAATTACTGTGATGGACTTTAAATCCATGTACCTTCTTGCACTGTGGAATAAACATCATCTCTCGTGTTTGTTCATTCTCTTTTCTGCTCCTATAAGAGAGGGTTGCAATCTGTCTAACCAGAGCACCCACCTGCCCCTTCTTCCAAGTGAGTGGAATAAACTCTAAGTTTTATAGCTGTTTTATCTTTGTATTGTGAAAAAGAAATATTGTCTTGCTAAACTTCTTGGACACTTCTCAATACGTGGTATCTCCCTCCTACTCCCTATCAGTCACTCTGGTAATAAATGATAATGTTCATTGCTAGAGTTTGTAAAGCTCTGTCAAGTTAGCCCATTATTTTAAGCTCAGGTTAAGGTAAGGAATTTAGATTTATATAAGCCTGGTGCAGTTTCATTTAGAGTCAAAGGCATTTTAATTTTTCTCTCTCTTTACCCAAGGGACTTTAATTTCTTAATGTCACATTAATCGGTATTTTAATATTTCTTTAAAAAGTTATCTATTCTCTGTATGCTATTTACTGACCTTTTTCAAATTCAATGAACAGGTATTAGAAGTATCTACATGATAATATAGAAACTACTGCCTTCTTGGCCTTTATGTAATAATAGGTAAGTGGATGCTTTTAAAAATGAATCTGTCCATGGTACTTTTTCTATTCCTGTATAGGATTTTGATTTTATTTCAAATGAATGGCATCAGCCCCAGGTCCAAAAACTAATAGAATTTCTGCATTTACCTGCTGATGCATATCCTTTGGGTTAGAGTGTGTGTCAGTTTGCAGTCAGCTGGTTGGAGGAAGCAATGCTTTAAAAGCAAAATGAAAGGATCTTTGTTATACTCCAGCAGGCACCAGATATGAAGGCCAGTTGGGTTGAATTATTATTAGAACGATTTTACACTGGGCTTGATAAATGGTACAAGACAGGTTGTAGGAAGTAGATACAGCCCCCTAAATGAGAGAGACAAAGAAAGAAATGTGTTTGATTACTTGACACTGATTCACTCTGTGAGACAGAAGGCTAATAGGAGTCCAGGAACGGGGAGAGCATATCACGTAAGTCTCGGGCAGTACACTGTGAGCGTGTACCCTGTCTCTGGACAGCCAGGTGTCTGTGAAGGTGTACCTGCCCATCCAGTTGTTCACAGCTCCAGTGTGTGTGTATGCGCCCACCAGAGCTGTGACTGTAGCTTTGAAGGCCTGGTGAAATGGCAAAGTGCTCTAGTTGCGGAGAGCCAGCTGCCTGCAGAACTGCTGCTCTGGGTTGGCCCTGGGCTGTCTGAGACAGGGTAACAGAGGACAGTAGCCCTCCCTTATTCAAAACCGATGCGTGCCAAAAGCCCCAGTGGATGCTTGACCTTATGGGTAGTACCGAACCCGATATATACAGTTTTTCCTACACATACATACCTATGATAAATGTTCACTTACAAATTAGGCATAGGAAAATTAACAAATTAATAATAAAATAGAACAATTATAATGATATATTGTAATGGATGTTGTATGAATACAGCACTATTAAGTAAAATAAGGGTTACTCGAACATAAGCACTACGCTACTGTGACCGTTGATCTGATAACCAAGAAAGGCTACTGTGTGACTAACAGGCCAATAGTGTATCCAGTCTATACAGACTGTCCATTTGTTGGACAAATGGATGACTTATGTCCCAGGCAGGACAGACCAGGATGAAGTGAGATTTCATTGTGCTACTCACAGCAGCATACAATTTAAAATATGAATTATTTCTTTCTGGAATTTCCCACTTGATATTGTTGGACCACAGTGGACTGCAGGTAACTGAAACCCTGGAAAGTGAAACCACAAATAAGGACACTGCTGTATATGCTTGGACATGGAAGTTGGTTGAAATCCCACTTCTATGACTTATGGTTTGGGTGGTCCTGGGCAAATTATTCAATCACTAAATCTGTCTCTTAATCTGTAAAATGGGAGTTGCCATGAGGATTAATGAAATAATCCAAACAAAGTGTCTAGCCCAATTGCAGACACATAACGATCTCTGGATAAATGAAAGTTATAAAGAGGACCTGGCCCTCAGGAGGTGAGATTCAGGTTGAATGAGTTCCAGTGGGACAAGAGAAGTGCCACGTGAGTGGCAAAGCTTGGAACTGGGATCGATGAGAAGCAAACTTATGGCATCCACAGATGCGCACAGCTTCTGCTTCTCCCTCTGGAAGCACGAGGTTCCTACAAGCATCCAGGCCTCTGGCAACATGAGGAGGCCTGGGCGAGCCATGCCCAGCAAGTCTGGGGTACTCCAAGAGGGTGGAAGTAGGGAGCAGGGACGATGGATACATAGAACACACTTTGCCCTTTTTCCATGTATAGCCACTCTGCTTCTTGCTGGAACACAGCTCAACCTAAAACTCATCACTTTTTACACTCTGTGTGCCTCTAAACCCACCCTAACAATGAACGGAGGACTGAGTAAATGTTTGATAGTCATGAATACTTGTTTTAGTGCGTAGTTCGTCAAGAGAAACATACGTTTTAAAAAAAGCATTTCACCCAGATCTTTTTAAAATGAAGCTGTATCCAAATGAAATGTATGATGCCCTCCCCACTGGTCTACTCCCTTGGCACCTTCTGATCACTGCTTTTCTTCCACAGCAAACTCCAGCATCCGTGTGTTATACAGCGCACAGGAGACGGGTTGTAAAAGTCACTAGGAAATACGAGGAAAAGAAAAGAAAAAGTTAACTGAATTGCAAAGCTTATAGCACAAAAGGAATGTGCTTGATATTTGCCAAGGATGGGGTGCTGGAGGGAGCACAGGTGCCCTGGTTGGCCACTTGCCTGTTTGTTCTGAAGTCTGTTTTCCTCCCTTCTGCTGCTCTACTGTCAATCACAGGAAATGCCATTTTAAAGCATCTTGACAACCAGCTTCCTGTAGTTTTGGCCAGCAGAAGACTGGAGGGTGGGAGGAGGGAGAAGTCAAGGTCTCCCTCTGCCGTTGACGGTCATTTGCAGCAGAAGCTGTGTCCTCTGGCTTCACTCCCACTGGACAACCCTGTCCAGCTTCTGCGAGGCAGTCCCCACAGTGACACTTGATCCAGCCTGAGTGTATTGGTTTCTGAAAATACCACTCCCTAGGGGTCATAGCTTCCTGCTGCTGCCTGTTTTGGGGGATGCCTCCCCTGCTTGGCTTTTCATGTCCTTCATCGTCTGTGTAACCAATTCCAGTATTAAATTTCCTCTGTTTGAAGTACCTAGAGTGGTTAGTGTTTCTTACCTAGACCCTGAGGGGTATGCTACACGTGATGCTATGAACCTACTTCTGCCTAATGATTTCATTAGACTGGGAAAGTTAATGTGTTTAAGCAGATGTGTGTCTCTACAGCTCTGAATGAAAACAAAGAGGCATGAATAATGCACCAAGGCATTCCATCACAGCAAAGCGCTGTTTTGGTCTCTAATATCACTTGTCATTTGCAAATATCTCCCTGTTTGTTAGTCTGGGGATTTGTCATTAGGGCTAAACTATTTTGCATGACAATCAAACACCTCTGGCAGTAGTTTGCAAAAATTCTGCACTATTCCAGGTGGGACAAACATCTGTGAACTGAATTTTCCCTTCACCCTGTGCTTCCTGACAGAGAGCCCATTTTTACTCACCAGAAAAAAAGGCCTGCCATGGTTGTAGGAACTGCCTGGGCCACAAGACACATGTTCCCTGGCTTGCTTTCCATTGTGCCCTTCTGAATGAGGAAACCTGAAGAAAGATTTTATTAAGTGTTTAGAGAACACTTAATAAAAAAAAAACTTGCTATTTTTTGTTAGAATTCAGGCAGTTGCTTATAAAATGGGCCTTTAAAATAATTCGTGTCTGAAATTCAGCAAGAACATGATGCAGCACGTCAGGTGGGAGAGCTGACTCCCCAGAGCTCATGTCTTCCCAGCAGGGCTGCTTGAGTGATAGTAGAAGGACCCATCTGAAAGCAGTGGAAATGGGAAAACTGGCATGTTTTTAAGGATCGCTTAAATTAGCTTTGAAAATAGCAAGATCCCACTAGAAGCAGATGACATTCTGATATTTAATGAGTTGGAAACCAATTCTTCCTTGACAACCAGCACCCCCTCACACATACAGCTCCTTGTTCACACCAAACTTGGGAAGGAGGGGACGGTGGTAGTACTTACTTCCTCCATGAGATGTGGAAGGGTGGTTTCACTTCTATTTTTTTTAGCGCCATACTTTTTTGTCTTTTATCCTCACTGGAGGACATTTTTTATTGCTTTTAGATACAAAGGAAGGGTGGGGAAGAGAGAGAGAAACATTGATGTGAGAGAGAAACGCTAAGTGGTTACCTTCTCTTCTTGCATGGGCCCTGACCAGGGATGGAACCCGAAACCCAGGCATGTGCCCAGACCAAGAATCAAACCCGTGACCTGTCAGTCTACAGGATGATGCTCCAACCAACAGAGCCACACCAGGCAGGGCTAGTTCTATTCTTATAATTCATTTTTTATTCAGCTGGGGTAAGTACCGGCAAACTGGGAAAGGTTCTTAGTTGTCTCCAGCTGAGTCCAATGGCAGCTAAGGGCAGGATCAGCAAGTGCCCTTGGAAATGTATTCATTTTGTGTCTAAATTGTACCTACATGGTATGTCTGTATTCAAGATATGCCTCTGTCTCTACCCCCCATTATTTGGGGTCCATAGAACTTCATGTACTTAAGAGCTACACTTCCTTGAGGTTTTGAGCAACTGCTAAATGTGACCACTTTTTATCTGCCATTACTCTTCAGTGTCTTTTAATATTTAGAAAAGTACATATCCATTCTATAAGAGAAATAGGATTAGGGTTTTAAGAAGGCTAGAAAATAATGCAACAATAAATTCTTCAATACCCCATTGTCAGATATGTTTCACTAAGTTGAAAATATTAGATTACTTTTTTAATTATTTCAAACTCACACTGGGAATTATACAAGAACTACATATTAGAGGAGAAAATAGGCTTACCTTTTCTATCATTAGACTCCAGGCACCCACATGGATACTTATAGCAGTGATTTCAACAACACTGTTGATATTGACTTATTTCCAATCAGAACTGAGAGATCAAAAATGACAAACCCTCTATGGATCCAGTCATTTTTTAGCTCATGTTTAAAATTAATAGTTGTCTTAGGCATTCAACAGTAAATAATAAAGCTGAGCTCATTAATTTAAATTTTAATATAACTCTAAATCAGTTCTCTGTGATAAGAGAGGCAGTATGCAGAATTCCAATAACTGTCCCAGGGCTTCATCCCTGACTGTGTGAACTTTGTCAAGTTATTTAAGTGTTCTCAGTGTCCCTTTTCTCTAGAAAATGCCTATGATAAATGTTTACCTTGGATCATTATTATGAGAATTAGATAATTTAATTATTATTCAACAAATATGTTTTAAGCATGTCATATATCATAGACAGGGAGCCTGTCCTTGGAAGTTTTGGAAGGAAAAATAGAAATTACTCAAATAATTACACAAACATAGTTATAGGTAGATAAAAGTAGGCTACAAAAGGTAGGTGTGTGATGCTATAAGAATAAATGACAGGGGAACTTCACTTAATCTAGGGAGAGAAGAGGATCAGGGAAGGTTTTTTGGAAGAAATGCAAATGAGTTGAGATGTAAATGATTTGTGAGGGTTAACCAGGTACAGTGGGTCTGTATGTGTGTGTGTGTGTGTAGGAGGGTGGGGTAAACATTTTAGGCAGTAAGAACATATGTCCCAGTTCCCTCTGGAAGTCCACCACCTTGAGACAAAAATTGCTAACCTTTATTCCAGATTTATTTGTTTATAGCAAAAAAATACCTTGATCCAGAAATGTGGGGAATTACTTCAACAGTAGGTGTGGAGGGGGGCGGGTGTCCTCTGGTGATGCACTATATTTTGTAAATGTGCATACATGGATTTCTCCTGGTCACACATGACAGACACATACTGTTAATCATCCCCCCCAAATTAATCAGACACTTACATCATGCTGGGCACTACCCTAAATACTAAGAACACAGAGATGATTGAGGCACAGCCACTGTCTTCAAGGACTTCAATCCTAAAGTCTAATAAGGAATGGAGATGCCAAAGCATGCAGTCACAATGGGCCAGGGCTGTGTATGTGTGTCCTAGGAAGTGGCCTGGCTGCCTCTGCCTGGAAGGGTCACCGAAGATTCTGCAGAGGAGGTAGTGAGTGCATAGAATTTTAAAGGAAGCCTGGGATGGGCCTCCCAGAGACCCTGTGCAAAGGCACCACATCTGTATTCCCTAGGACCTGGGAAAGTGCTTGACCTGCTGTCTAAACAACATATATCTGTTTAGTTTACATATGGTGCAGTAAGGAGTTCTACAAGTTATTCTGAGTGGTTCCAATGAGACATACAAGTAGAAAGACAAACTTCCGATAGGAGTTCGAAAATGCACACTGGGGTCAAAGAGTGAAGATTTTTAATGCACAGTGAAGAAGACCAAATTTTATTCTCTGGTCTAGATTGGGGAAAGCAATTTAAGTATGTTAAGCCAAGGGAATGATATAATCTGCTTTTCATTATGGAAAAATCACTGTGGCAGCAGTTTAGGTTATGGATAAGTGGAGGGAACAATTGAAAGCAGAGATACCAGTTAAGAAACGATTATAATCGTCCAGAACAGAGAGGATGAGGTTCAGAGTGAAGGAAGAGAGAGGGAATGAATTTGAGAACAATTCTGAGGTAAAATCCGTCTGTAATATGCGGAGTTCAGGGAGAACAAAGAGATGGAGATGATGAGGAACTGTTTGTAGACTACAGACTGAAATCATTAACGGAGATGGGGAGACAGAAACAGAAAATAGATTGAGAACGCACACAAAAGTCAGTTCGGGCCATGATGCACACACAGGGGAAATGTCCAGATGGAAAGAGCACTGGGCCTTTCGGATAGATTTGAGGATCATAAACTTACTCACTCACTTACCTAAGGAAGAGAAGACACCAAACAGAACCTTGCAGCCTGCGACTCTTGCCCTATCATCTTCCATCCTTCTTCACCTCAGACCTCCTGGTGACTCTCCTTCCTGGTCACTGAAGAACTTGTAAATTGGCTCATATTCCCCCTCTGTCTAAGTTCCTGCTATTGCATAATCGTTGCCCTTGAAGAAATAAGTGTCATGCGTTGACCTTTCTGGATGAGAAAACCAAGATATTGCTAAGAGATATCTTGTCCCTCTGGCACACCCACCTGGGGATAAGGAGGAGAGGAAAGTGTACGCTTTGTACCATTTGGAACTGTGGAGGGTGAAAGAATCTTACAGAGCAGGAAAAGAACATTTTAGAGAACAGATCTGCTTTTTAAAGGACTATTCATTTCCACACAGAGAGAACAGAAAATGTTTGTTTTGTCTTCCCTTTTTAAAAAAGTGGGTGTCCACTCACTGTTGCCTACTTGCTGAGTATTGAAACTGTCATCTTGATTTCTTCCAACAGCTCCTTGGGAAAGCACTTAAAGCCTCCATTTATTAACCCAAATGTAACTTAAAGACAAGAGTGGAAGAATTATTCCTGAAATAAAATAATCAATGAATCATTTATCAGTTTTCTTGCCCTTTGAATAACAAATAGTAATTAGTGTGATGTCTTTGTTGACAAGTGCTTATCAGACAAAATGCAGTATAGAAGCAAGCTAAGTTCTGCAAAGAGCTGTGTTGTTTAACAGAATAATTGTGATGTTATCACTGGAATTTTATGTGATTGCATTGTTAATTTTTAATTTGGTATCCTTAATAGCACCGAGGTTATTAGAGACTACCTGGAGTTCTGAGTGTCCACATTAGATAACATAGTCCTGACAAAGTGAACATTTGGAAACAAACCTGTGTCTAAGACAGAAAAGGGACCCAGAAGACTCTTAAGAGCTAAAATTTTCAAAAATTGAACTTGGGAGAACAAAAAGATATTTTACCAATCATCTTTCTAAACTACTTTTATGTTTTCTTTCTTTGGTAAAGAATGTACCAAACCCTGTCCAGAATTTTAGAATTGCCTGCCAGACTCCATCTAGACTATTTGCTCTGCTTCTACAAAAGTTTATTTTCATTCTAATGCCTATTAGTTGTGATACTTGCTGGAAAATCAAAGATAAATGAGACTGAGTCTCCACTCTGAAGGTGTTCACACTGGAGTCTAGTGGAAAAAACACAGGCTTATAAGTGGATGTGTTTAGTGCAACATAATAGGTCTTAGGTGTGGGGAAGGCAAATGAGGTAGGCTTACTCATTAGGGATAGGCCACCCACTCACCTATGGAATCTCCGAGATTGCCCAGATTCGAACAGAACCCATTACAATTAGCATAAAAAAGAACCTGAGTGGAAGGGGATCCTCATGCCATCTCTTCTCCCAGCATTTCACACAGAAAGAGGTCCTGGATTGGCCCTGAACACGGGCCGGGGGACAACTTCGAGTGGCTGCTGAAATCCAGGTAGAGGACCACGCGATTTTAGTTGGGGCTCCTTGGAATAAGTATATTTTTCTGACAAACGTAGAGAATAAAAAATGGTAACATAAAATTTAAGCTATTAAAAAATAAAGCTCTTTCAATACATCCAGAACTAATTTTGTTTGCAGTTAGAGGGCTAGCTGTCCCATCAGTCGGTATTACAAATGTAATCGCCCATGATTTCCATTTGCAATACTATTCATGCACAAGCAGGAAAGAAGAAAAATGTATCACATCTACCCAACTCTTTAAAGGTTTGGCCCTCCTCAGAAAAACCATAACTTGTTACTCAATATTGTTCTTGACTTTTAGGTCCTTCAAAATGACCAAAAACTCTAATTCCTTCTTGTTACTTCTAGTTTTCAGAAGACCTGTTATCAAATTATACTGTAAAATAAATTATATTTTATATCCCAATGTTGTCATCGCATAATGGAAAACCTCAATAATAATAGATAAATAGATGAATAAATGGATGGATAGATGAACAGACAGATAGATGATAGAGACAGACAGATGGACAGACAGACAGATAGGCAAATGCTCCTGTGGGCCCTTTACTTCTTTTCTTTGATCATCTTTAAATCAAACTATGATTCTACAGAACTAGTATGAACAAGTACCTATGCTACCACTGATCCTTAAATTGATTTATGTGACCACTCAGTAGATGTTTGAAAGTATACATGTATGAAAGAAAATGTAGTCCACCATTTCTCATTTGTTTATAGATTCTCTGAGGAAGTAAGGAGACCGATATTCAATATCCATCAGGCAGTGTTTCTGTAATAGACTCACAGGTCTCCTATTGGCCACACTTGGCAATTTGGTTACCCAGAAAAGTCTAGGGCAGGAAATACAGCCTGCCAACAAGGCAGCATCAGCTTTGCTCTTTGGAGGATACCTTTCAGAATCTATGCAGCCTTCCCAAAGCTATTCTTTTGACATCCAGGTGACAGTTCAAGTGTAAGAAAATGAGTCCTATGCCAGGCAGATGCGAAAGCTGCCTATATTAGAAGCCTAATGCTTCAGAGGAGCCAGTATCTCCTACAACATCATCGGCATAGGTTCAAAGACCCCTACAAGGGTCATCCCAGTTAAAAGAAGTCCCCACATTCAAGTAAGCCTAAAGCTATGGCTTCCTATTAGGTGTTTATGGTTCTCCCAGCTCAGATGCAATTTATCAGCAAGGTGTCATCCTTACAGGCAATATTGCCCTAGTAACACAGATGGTGTTCTATCTTATTAGGTTATAGGGGAAGAGAGCTAGAAAGTTACTAAGAGTCAAATTCTCATGCAGAAAAAGAGGGGTGACATTGGATGGTGAATTTCAGCTTTAAAAAGAAAAAGGAGAGACTTTAAGAAAAGTAACTTTAAAAAATTTGAACAGTTTTAGATTAGCTACATATTGCAAAGATTGGAGTATGGGGTTCCCATTATAAGCCACACCCATTTCCCCCTATTATTAACACTTTATATTAATGTTTTTATCTGCCACAATTAGTGAATGAATATTTATGTTACATTATTATTAACTTAAAATTATCCATATTTTATTTAGAGTACCTCCATATTTTTTAAGAAAGGAGAGACTTTTAACTCTTGACATATTCTATGCTTTCTGATGCATTCTTAAAATGTTCAGAAACCACTCAGAATAGTCTGAGACAGGAATCACTGCAAGTACTTATAACCCCGAAATGTTTAGCGTATAAGAGTCTCCAGGTCCACGCACTGATTTTTAATTCTCAACATCCAGTAACTAACTATGGTAAACATCATTTACATATTCTAGGCCACTTTGGATTTGATTTTTACATTGACTGAAGTTAAACGTACAAAGGCAAAGTTGTATATTTTAAACCTTGTTTTATTCTCATATTCTTGCCTTCCCCCCTGTGGCTTAGGGCAAAGAGGGCATCCTACTGTTGATTACTATGACAGAGCTGTTCTCAGACCTAGTAACATCATTTGAATCAGCTGGGGACATTTTGTTATGGCCAGTGGCTGAGACTCATTTCAGAGATTCTGAATTGTAATTTGTATAGTCCTCTCATCCCCTCTTTTTAAGAGTTCCCCAGGTGATCTTAGTGCCTGGCCAAGGCTGAGAACCACTGCATTGAAAAATACAGAACTTAACTTTTTAATTCAGATAAGCACATGAAATATGGGCCTTGTTTATTAACATGAGGCCTGGAGGACTCCTGGAAAATTCTTCAAGGACCTGCTCCTTTAGCTTTTGTTTCCCCTTTGCCACCCAAGCAGAATTAATTACTCCCTCGTTAATAACTTATGCATGCCTCTTTTATTTTACTTATCACATGAAATTAAAATTATTTGTCCAATGCCTATCTCTCCAGTTAGACTGTCAGTCTCTGAGACAGAAAATATATTCTGTTTATGTGAGATAGCCTCAGCTTTTAACACAATTCCTGGCACACAGTGGTTGCCCAACAAATGTGCCAAGACAGGAGGGTGGGCATAAATCTGTGACAAAGACACCCAGTATTGTGTGGTATTAACCAGAAAGATTCTTTTTGGACAAACACTGGCTTCAAATCCCCAAAACAGAAGTGTACACAAATCTGTACTTACATGCTTACTGATATTTATAAGCCATATGGCAGCTATCAAATTTTTTATTTAAATAATTTAGCCTAGCATCTCACTGTAGAAAATAAAGCAACATATAGTAAAATAAGCATGGCTAACAAGCAAGTGACTAGTTCCATGAAGCCATAACAAAACTGAGATACCATCAGCTGGGACTTTTCTCCTGCGTCTCACGTGTCAGAATGTGTGTTATAACTGTGCTAACTTGGACCACACGCTTGGCCTCCCGCAGTAGGGGCCCCCCACACAGAGAGGTGTGGGGTGCTGTTACTCCATACCTGTGGTCCTGAATTCAGTTTTCATCAAGCATGTTTATACTTGTGAGCTTATAGTCATCCCTGACTTCATTCTAAGAGATACTGTAATTTAAAAGGTTTCTTCTTTTTTCCCTTTGTGCTGACTACTGTTGTGTTTTTCAGAGAGATTTACCAGCCTGAAATATTTCTGAGGACATTAATAAAATAAAGAAAATCCATTATTTAGTCTGAGCCTGAAAACATAAAGCAAAGAGATGCTAGGCAGTCTTATACTCAGTAGTTTTCCAATTTGATCAGTGTAGGAGGCCTGCTACAGACACTCCTGCCCAGAACTGTCTGTGAGAGAGGAAAAGCTCTAAAGAGAGGCAGAGCCAAGATGTTCTAGTTCTTTTTCATTGATTTGAGAGAGAGAGAGAGAGACATCGATTTGTTGTTCTGCTTATTTATGCATTCATTGGTTGCTTCTTCTATGTGCCCTGACTGGAGATTGAACGTACAGCGTTGGCATATCAGGACGATGCTCTAACCAACTGAGCTACCTGGCAAGGCCAAGATGTTCCAATTTGACAAATCATTCATTTTGATTCATCTTCTGTTTATTCAGTAAATATAAGTTGCTTGCTTACAATGAGCTGGGTCCTAGTGTTGATGTTGATGAGTTTCCTAACCTTTCTAGTGAGAAATTAACCACCTAATAACAATAAGTTCTTCCACACACAGACCAGACACACACACAGTGAACATTCGTTCATTGATGTGGATCCTGGCCTGCAGGATCCTTGTGTTGTGGTTACGAGACAGATACAGACGGACTACAGAAATCCTGTGGCAAAAAAGGGACTGCATGGCCACTCTATGAGAGAGAGAGGGTGAGAGGGCCAGAGGCCCCTGGCCCCTGCCTGGACAGGCTTTTATTGCTTTTCTGGGTACATTACATGGAGGACGATCCTCATTTACTATGCACAGGTTCACTGCAGAGGACTACCTTTTACAGATAATGAAGGAAAGAATGCTGCTAATTACTTCAAAGAGAAGGATGTTGCAGACCAAGGGGAAAAGTGGTTGGACCAGTTACACTCCATACTTGGGAGGTTTAGCTCAGATTTTAGAAAGTTGCAGTAAGCACTTGCTGCCTCAATTCAGGGTGAGAAAGTTTTAGCAAAAGCAAGTGTCATAGCAGTCCAGGTACAATGCAGGCCTGATTCCCCACAGGAAAACCTCTCTGTGGGCGTGGTCCTGCATGCCACTCACTCCCCACTGGTTTTCCATGTGGAGGCTGAGCTACATTCCGACGCAATGCAAAATGGTTCCCTACAGTTCACCCCCACTTTACTTCACTTTTGCTATATGAACCAGAATAAAAGCTCAAAACACAAAGTAAGAAAATTTTATGTCTTCTGCATTTGATTGTGTGTCCTGAGATTCAGATCCAGTCTACATTAGCCTAGGAAGTGGTCATGTTAAGTTTGAAAAGCATGGAGAAATAGCTGCTGATGAAACTGTTCTCCTGTGCGAAGGATGATTTCATAGGTTCATAGTCTGTTCAACTCTGTACCATGTGAAGATGTGGACGAGACACTGAGTGCAGATCCTGGAGCTGGCAGGTTCCCTCCAATCGCTGTGAGCATCATTTGTGGTGGGAGGGCAAAGGGAAGGTTATTTACCTTTCTCTTCAGATGTTCAATAAGGAAAAGGACTCTCTGAAAAAAGTTATCCCTGATATATACCACTAAGAAGGAGAAAGAATATTCTTGGTTTTAAACTTTGAAGGACCATCTTAGGCTGCCATTTTGAAAGATGTTAAAAAATCATTTACTTTGTAATTAAGCAAATGGACCTCTCAACTGCTGTTGAAAACCTGAACTATTAGTGAGTTAGAGAGCTTCTGTATTTTTACTGTCACTGTAACTAATGAAGGAACTGAGATTCAAAGACATTGAGCTACGGGCTCCAATTCACACTGCTCAGTGTCAGAGCTGAGACTGGAATCCTGGAGTCTGCGTTCTTTCTCCCGAACCGTTCCAAGAATAATGCCTTCACCCACGCTCTCCACTCTGTCCGGTGTGCCTCCTCCCCTACAAGCCCTGATTTTAGTCATCGGGGCTCAGTTTAAGCACGCACCATCAGATGCCTCCTCAACCAAGATTCTTCATGACCAGGGTGCCAATCAGGCTCCAAGAGGGCAGGGATGTCACACATTCATGCACTTCTGCTCACCCCACAGCATCAGGACCTTCGGAGAGATGAGCTGCCCCAGAGTACCAAAGGCATTGAGCTGACAAGAAGAAATATTTTACACAATGTTTACAATGGTGAGGCCTTGGGAAGGAAATATGAATTCTAATCTATTTTCAATCTTTTTTGATCAAAAAACTTTTTGTATCTACTCCACTGTATTCAATAATGGGGAAAAGTAGAATACCTTTTCAAATTTCCACAAACCATCCTACTGATCTCTCCGATACTCGTGATTCAGGTGTGCTTTATAGACAGGCAAGCACAGACCCTCACTGTTCATTCATACCTCAAATTCTTCACAGTTTAAAAAATAAATGGAAAGCCTCTGTTAGACTGAAAAAGAGAAATTATTTTTACTAAGCGCTTAAGTGAAGGTTGGTTAGGGCATTTCTTCAATAATACCAATGTCTACCATATACTTCTTATACCTATATAAAAAATAAACTTCTGACCATCAACAAACAAAAGGACAACCTACTGTATGGGACAAAATTTTCACAAATGATGTATCCAATAAGGGGTTAATATCTAAGAAATGTAAGGAACTCATACAAGTTAACACCAAAAAAATCCAATTAAAAAAGGGGCAGAAGACCTGAATAGATGTTTCTCCAAAAAGGACATAGATATGGCCAGTAGACATATGAAAAAATGCTCAGCATCACTAATCATCAGGGAAGTGCAAGTTAAAACCACAATGAGATAACATCTCATACCTCTCAGAAGGGCTCTCATCAATAAATCAACAAATAAGTGCTGATGGGGTTATAAATTGGCGCAGCCACTATGAAAAACAGTATGAAAATGTCTCAAAAATTAAAAATAGAGCTGCCACCCTGGCTGGTGTGGCTCAGTGGATTTATCACCTGCCTGCAAATGGAAGGATTGCTGGTTCGATTCCCAATCAGGACGCATGCCTGGGTTGTGGGTGAGGTCCCCAGTTGGGGGCACGGGAGATACAACTGATGGGTGTATCTCTTGCTTGTTTCTCTCCCTCTCTTTCTTGGTCCCTTCTTCTCCCTCTAAAAGTAAATAAATAAAATCTTTAAAAAATGATAAAATAAAAGTAGAGCTGCCACATGGTCCAACAATTTCACTGGGTAGTTTTTCAAAGCAAGCAAAAACAATAATTCAAAAAGATATATGTACCCCTATGTTCATTGTGGTGTTACTAGTAATAGCCAAGCCCTGACCAGTGTAATTCAGTTGGCTGGGCATTTTCCTGAAAAGTGAAGGCTTGCCAATTTGATTCCCAGTCAGGGCACATGCCTAGGTTGCGAGGTTCTGTCCCAGTCCAGGCATGAATGACAGGTGACCACTTGATGTTTCTCTCACACATTGATGGTTCTCACCCTCTTTTTCTCTCTTCCTTCCTCTCTCTATAAAATAAGTTAGTAAAATATTTTTCCCTCTCTCTAAAACAAGTAAATAAAGTATTGTTTTTTTAAAGATATAGAAGCAACCTAGATGTCTATCAGTAGATGAATGGATAGTCCTGGCTGGTGTGGCTCAGTTGGCTGGTGAATCATTCCCTAACTGAAAGGTTGTGGGTTAGATTCCCAGTCAGGGTACATACCTAGGTTGCAGATTTGATCCCTGGTCCCGGTGCATACAGGAGGCAGCCAATCGATGTTTCTCTGTCACACTGATGTTTTTCTCTCTTCCATCACTCTCTAAAAGCAATGAAAAAGAATGTCTTCGGGTGAGAAAAAAATAGATGAATGGATAAAGAAGATGTGATATGTATAATTTATAATGAAATATTATTAACCAACAACAACAACGAAAGAAATCTTGCGATTTGCAAAAACATGGGTGTACCTAAAGTGTATTTGCTAAGTAAAATAAGCCAGACAAATAATGTATGATCTCACTTATATGTGAAATCTAAAAAACAAAATGATGAATATATTGATACAAAATAAAACATAACTAGATGCATAGAGACAGAGAACCAGCTGATGGTTGCCAAAAAGGAGGAGTGGAGAAATGAGAGGGGGAAAATATTTAAAGTGAGGACCAGGTCACTCACTTTAAATGAGAGCTTCACTTAGGACGTGGGCTTCATGCTTCACTTCACTGTTTTTGAAAACGAGTAGAAGGGATGTTCAGGTGGAGCAGAATAAGTAGATTTTTCAGAAAGATCCAATTGCTATTCAATAAAAAAGTAAGTAAATAAATAAATTTCTAACAAAATTATGAGAAATCTAAGTGTACCTAATTCTTACTGCATTTCTGTGTTTTTCATGAAAAGTAAAAACACTTGCTAAAGCTTATGAGCACTGCAACATTATTTCCCAAAAGTAATCCATTTTTACTAATATTTGCTTCTGTTTTTCTTTTTTTTTTTATGGCTGTAGGCTTATTACATTGCTTCTTTTCTTACAGATATTTTTAGGATTGTTAATTCCCATAAAATTGATAAAACACCATTAATACTTCTCATTTATTTTTCATTAGCTGTTCACATTAAAATAATTCATCTTTGATCATTCTCTTATACAAAACATAATTGAAATGTTTATGTAAAATTTTGGAACTGTTTTAAGTTTTAAAATAAGAGCTTATTATAAAGAAACTATTATGGAGTAAATATTTCATGGTGAAAAGGAAGTGAGTGCTATGTCTACAAATGAAAAATCAAGTATAATTCAATTTAGATGCATGGATTACCTGAATATTCCAGAAATTATGATAAAATAGATTGTTGGATTCTTTTATTACTCCTTGCATTTTTTAGCCCATAGTATGTGTATGTGAGAGGAGAGCTGTTGCTTAGGAATTACATTCATTCTCCACCATGTTTTATTATTTGGGTGATGTACCCCAGTGAGATTATGATCATTAATATACAATTTTTGGTACACACACTTTGATAGCTTATGTGCTGTGTTTATTCTCTGCAGCTGGAAAGCTGATCTAGTGGAAACCAAGAAACAGGGATTAAAAATCTATTTTAGAGCAAAGGTTATTTTAAAGGTACACAATTGGACATGGTTTCACCTTCATCTCTCTCAGATGAAGAGTCCTATTCCCACTCTTCCCTCATTATTTGGTCCAATCTTCTCTGAATACCCGCTCTGAGTACATACATTCTGCTGGGAGCTAGGGGTGTAAAGACTGAGGAGACAGGACCCCTGCTCATTTTCCTGTGCCCCCTTTACCTCCAAAATGTCCTGGATCTGAGTGTACGCCCGTCACCACCTCATCCGGTACATAAATCTATTCGACCTCTGTGGCTATTTCACTGTGCTGCGTCTTTAAGATGTCTGTCTGGTACATTTTGAAACACATCAAGGTTACTATAAAATAAATGCATCAAAGCAACATTTTTTTGCCAGCTTTCAATTTATAAGTATAGATTGGCTTTCATAATTAGATTACAATACTATTTCAGGAGCCATTTATCTAATGTATTTTTCCAAATCCTATTTTACTGAAAAACTTCCTGGAAATGGTCATTTACAAAATGGACAAAATGTATTAAGGCCAAAGTGCCACCTGAAAAGTTTTCTCTTGCAGGAAAATAGTAGTTCACTAATTTCAATTACTTTTACTTTTCATTTTCCAGTATTTCCTCGAATATAACTGGATAAATAATAAGAATAAAACAAAACGAGTAAGAAAATTTGAGGGAAATGTATAATTATTGTCAATAAATAAAGGAATTAGAATATTGGTCCTGATTAAAAGAGAAATTATGAAGTAAAAGTATTTCAATCATTAGTTCAAGAAGAATAGTAACTTATTTTTCACAGGTGAAAGATTAAAGAGGCAATTAAATTAAAAGCTAAAAAAATGACAATTTACACGCATAGAACTTTTATCATATACTAGCATGAAGCTCATTTTCAAACATTGTCTTCTTTAATCCTAACAACAACCTGATGAGGTAGGAATAGTTATTCTCATGATGCTGTGGCTGAGAGAGATTCTGTCTTTATTTCTAAGTTTGGAACAACCAATCAGTGGCCAAATCAGGATTCCAACCTAGGTGTCCTAGAAAAACCCTCTGGAGTCCATGACCTAGAGACTGAATGGGAGAAGCCAGTTTGCTGTGGAATAAGGAAGAAATGGAGTGGGAATAGAGATTAGCACAGGTGGTGCTGAAAAGTCAAGTTGAAGAACAAATGAGAGCACCAGGGAGATTGCAAAGCAGTAAGAGAAAGTCTCACTAGAAGTTTGTAGGGGCAAGTTCCAAACATTGGATTCCAGTAGGAGTATCCTTCCGCAAAAATGAATGAAAGCACATAACAAATACAGAAAAGTTCAGAGGAGGTAGAGAAGACTATGAAGAAAATACTCTCTTAATTGTTTTGCAAAGTAAGAGGTGAGGTCATGCCAAGAGGGAGGATATTACAGGGCTTCTACAAAGAGAAAAGGAAGTCAAATGTACACTTGACTGCTGAGAAATCCGTAGCATGGAAGTAATAATGCATCAAAATATATAAAATAAAATACTGTTTTAGGTGCGGGGGTTGTCATAAGGTTATGTTGAAGTGACTTAACTATATCGGGTATTGAATATCCATTGAAATAGATTTGTTCAGCCACTTGTATTAATTAATGAGTATTTAAATGCAACAGATAAAATTTTAGGTGATTTATGAATGAATAAAATCAAGGCTACTGAAAGAAAAAACAAAAGAGAAAAAGGGATTGGAGCAAAATACAAGAGCCCTAACTACAGACATCTTGGCTAAGGATTGCATTTCGCAAGCACATAGGAACAAGCTTACATGTGAAAACACTTCATGGAGAAGCAGAACTGGAGATGAATGTGGGGAGAGAAAGAGAGGGAGGCATAGGTGCACACACACATGTGTGTGTGTGTAGAGACCAGGAAGAGCGATAGCAGGAGGCAAAGCACAAAAATACACTTGAGGTCTCCTAAACCATTTTGTATGTTGTGAGTATAATACTACTAAGTTAGTATCCAATAGGTTTGTGATTTTAAGTTGTAAGGCAAATAAGGGAAATGTGCTTTTTTAAAATGTGATATTCATTTAGGGATAGTTCCTTAAAAATAGATCCCAAAGCACAAACTAAAGTAGAAGATTGTTAAATTTGATTACTCATCAATTTCCTTAATTAATAAATTAATGTATTGATTTTTATTTTTAAAAATTTCATCAGTTCAATTAACTTTGAGTTAAAAACTTTTAAAGACAAAAACTAAAAAGATAAGCTACAGTGGGAGTAGCTGCTTGTCACACATGCAGATGGGGTATCTTACAGCATTCCTAAAAAGTCATAAAGAAAAAGACAAATGACCATTGGGAAAAAAAATCAGCAATAACCTGAACAGGCATTTCACAGAAAAAAAGAAACATGAATAGCTGATAAACACGTGAGAATATTATCACCCTCATTAGTAATTAGGGCAATGCAAATTCAAACCAAAATTAAATACCATTTTGTACCCAGCAGATTCGCAGAAATGTTAAGGCCTGAAATATATAATATTATTGTGGGCAAAGAGCAGCAGAAGCTATTACATGCTATTGATAGGAGTATAAATTGCTCCCAGCACCTTGGAAAACATTTTGGAATTATCTTGTAGTTGAGCATTTGCTTACCTTTCTACCTACCAATTATATTCCTAGATACTTCTCTAGAGAAACACTAGTACAGGTGTGTGAATATTCATAGTGGTAATGTTTGCAAGAAAAAAAAAGAAAACTGGAAACATTTCAAATATCCATTGACAGAAGAATAGATAAGTAAATTGTTATGTATTTATAAATGGATTTTACTATGGTAGTAAAAAGAAAATGAACTACAGCCAAGCATTCACAGAGATGGATGTCAGAAACAAAATATTGAGTGAAAAAGACAACTCGCAAAGGAATACATACAAAATGATGCAATATATATGAAATTGAAAACTCACAAAACCAAATAATAATTTGTTCATGGACATATACATGTATAGTAAGACTGTACTGAAAAAATGTAATAAATCCAAAAACTAAAATAATGATTCCTTCTGCCAGGGAGACGGGATTGGAACACAAGGATCTGAACTGCTTGGACTCCATTCCTTAAGTTTGGCAGTTTATTACTCTGTGGACCTATGAAAACATAACCTCTAGTTCTTTGTATACATGAAATACTTCATAATTAAAATGAATGTAAATTTGGGCAAAAGTTAAATGGGAAATGATAAGGCAAGCATATAGAAGAAAACTTGGTGTTAATCCATAAACATACCTGTTGGGTTCCAATGTATAAATCTTTGTGACTTTCACTCTGAACTACACAAAGAATGGGCTGGGCCTTGCAAAGTCACAGTTCTTTGAAAGACTGGTTGAATATTTGAATTATGAGAACAGATCAATTCAGTGTTTCACTTTTAATAGGCTAGAAGTACCTCATTACAATGAATCTGTCCATTTAACTCCTGTGCATAAGTTTACAAAAAGTATGCAGTGTACTATTTTCTAGAACATGTTGTATGAAACAGCAGATGTTAAAAGTTCTGTAATCAAATGTGTTCAGAAAATGCTGGATACTATACCACTCTTAGAAATTCATAAGCAAGCACCTAATCTGGCTGCTAGATTAGTTTTTTCTATTAAAAAATTAATGAAGAGAACAGTATGCATAATTTAGATATTCTCTATGAGAGGAGAAAGAATATAAATGTAATCTGTGTCAAGATCTGAAAGAATCATGCATTAAATGACATCTCTCAGTGTCTTCTCCATCTCTTTCTTTGACCCTTGCCCTAGTTCAACACATCAAATGTTGGAGTTCCTTAGAGACCCATTCTTCTTCCTCTTTTTCCCTTGATTTCTATTGCACCCCACCCCACAATTGATAATCTGATTATTTTAAGAGCTCTCTATTCAAACCTGACTTGTCCAAACTCATTACAAATTCATCTTGGGACATCCCCAGCTAAGGTCTCAGAGACATCTCAAACATAAGACTGTTATCTGACACCCTGAAATAACTTGGCACCTGGACTCTCCATTTCCATTGCAGTGTCACCGTCCCACATGGTTTTCAAGTTAGAAACAACTTTAGTTTGACTCTTTGCTGAATCTTCTTGCACCAATTTTGCTATTTTTCAGGAATGTTCCTGTGCTCTGGGCTCTCTTGATAATCTTTTGCCACACCTTAGTCTTTATCTTCATTGTGTCTTAACTAGGCTTATGTTGTAATTCTATCACCAAAATCTCCCAAACTTCATAATTCTCATAGGCTTATTGATGCAAATCCCAGCTCCTGGGGTCCATGGTGTTATGGATCAGATGAGACAAATTCACATGGACTGCCGAGTCCTGTGGATGAAAAGGGACTGTCTCAAGGGGAGATCCACCTCGGAGCACCCTGGCACCCTCTCAAGAGGAGAGCACCTTGACCCCTGCTTTGACAGGCTTTTATTGGGTTCAATTTGCACAGGAATACAGCATGTATATGTAAAGCTCATCAATCATTGCCAGGCAGAAATGATTAAATAATAAACATTCAAAGAACTCTGAGGGTTTATTCTGAGTAGGGTCAGATAGTTAACTGGCCATAAAACTTTGAGGAACAAACGCACTTCCTGCTTGGACTCTTATCATTTAAATTGAGGGTATTAGCAAAGCAGGTTTCATAGGATTTTATGCATTCTTTCTTAGGCCTGACTGCCCTAGGGAACCTGCCCTTTCCAGCACAGGGTTGCACCCACCTCCAGCATTGTTTCAGGCTTAAGTCAGACAGGGGGAGTAAGGCAGCCAAAAGATTAGGAGACTTCTTGCAGACAGAATGAGGACTCAGGCTATGTCAAAGCTAAGGGGTGAGGGTCCATCACCCCCTTTTTCTATAGCCCCCCAAGTCCTTCCCTGAAAGCCCCTTCATGACCATGCCTGTCTTAGGTCATCCCTCCTTTGAGGAATCTTACCAGTCAGTGGTTAACCAGTCATCTGCCTGGGGCCAAGCAAGGTGAAGAGAAAGGGGGCAGAGGTGGTGCCCCCACAAGGAAGATAAGCTTTGTCTCCTAAGTGGCTTATGGTCCCAAGGTCCTTTACTCAGCCTTAGCCCTGGGGGATTACAGCTTCTGAAACCAGGCAGGGCAGTTCCCAACAGTTTATTATCATTAAATCTAACCATGCTATTTGCTAACAAATACCTGCTAGCTTACCATAGCTTAAAAGATACAATCCAAACACAAACTTAGCAAAAAAACAAAAAAAGCACTTTTACATTCCAGCACTTCAAAATCTGCCTCTTTTCTCCGCCACTCCATAATATATACCCTATGTGGTGGTGATATTCATCTCCTCATTATTTCTCTTTTATCATATCCTGATGGCTCCATTAGGAAGGTTCTGTTCCTCTTCATCCAACATGCCAACTTCTATTCATACTTTAATGCCCAGAAATACCACCTTGTATATAACACCTTTTTCAACATTCCCAATAAAAGGTGATTACTATCTTTTCTAAAATACAAAAAATCCGTTTGGACCTCCACTGTAGCACCTTGCACATTGTACTGTATCCTTACCTGCACTCTGTCCTCCTTGTGTTTTTCATAACCTAATGGTACTTGGAAGAATGTCACTAATGAATTCATGAATAGAAGGCTAGATGGTACTTTTATAGTTAAATATTTCTTATTATCAATCTTACTTAGATTAATTTTGGGTGTAAACTTACTTGTAGTCATTTATTAATTTATTTATTTATTTAAATATATTTTATTCATTATGCTATTACAGTTGTCCTATTTCTCCCCCATTATTTCCTTCCACCCTGCACACCCCCTCCCACCCACATTTCCCCCTCTTTAGTTCATGTCCATGTGTCATAAGTTCTTTAGCTTCTACATTTCCCACACTATTCTTGCCCTCCCCCATCTATTTTCTACCTACTATCTATGCTAACTATTCTCTGTACCTTTTCTCACTCTCTCCTCCTCCCACTCCCCTGTTGCTAACCCTCCATGTCATCTCCATTTCTGTGTTTCTGTTCCTGGTCTACTTGTTTGCTTAATTTGCTTTTGTTTTAGGTGTGGTTGTTAATATCTGTGAGTTTGCTGTCTTTTTACTGTCTTATTTTTTATCTTCTTTTTCTTAGGTAAGTCCCTTTAACATTTCATATAATAAGGGCTTGGTGATGATGAAATCCTTGAACTTGACCTTATCTGAGAAGTGCTTTATCTTCCCTTCCATTCTAAATGAAAACTTTTCTGGATAGAGCACTCTTGGATGTAGGCCCTTGACTTTCATGATTTGGAATACTTCTTTCCAGCCCCTTCTTGACTGTAAGGTCTCTTTTGAGAAATCAGCTGACAGTCTGATGGGAACTCCATTGTAGGTGACTGTCCCCTTATCTCTAGCTGCTTCTAGAATTCTCTCCTTCATTTTAATCTTGGCTAATGTAATTATGATGTGCCTTGGTGTATTTCTCCTTGGGTCCAACTTCTTTGGGACTCTCTGAGCTTCCTGGACTTCCTGGAAGTCTATTTCCTTTGCCAGATTGGGGAAGTTCTCCTTTATTATATGTTCAAATAAGTTTTCCACTTGTTGCTCTTCTTCTTCCCCTTTTGGTACCCCTATAATTCAGATGTTGGGATGTTTAAAGATGTTCTTAGGAACCTTAGGAGGTTCCTAAGCCTCTCCTTACTTTTTTGAATTCTTGTTTCTTCCTTGTTTTCTGTTTGGTTGTTTCTTTCTTCCTTCTGGTCCACTCCATTGATTTGAGTCCCAGTTTTCCTCCCATCACTATTGGTTCCCTGTTCATTTTCCTTCATTTCACTTATTGTAGCCTTCATTTTATCATCTAATTTGTGAGCAAAATCAACCAATTCTGTGAGCATCCTGATCACCAGGGCTTTGAACTGTGCATCTGATAGGTTGGCTATCTCTTAGTTGCTTAGATGAATTTGCTCTGGGGCTTTGATTTGTTCTCCGGTTTGAGACATTTTTGTTTTGTTGTTGTTGTTGTTTTTGTCTGGTCATGGCTGTTTTGTAGTGAGGGTGGAGCCTTAGGTGTTCCCCAGGGCGGGGCAGCCCAGTCGCTGGATAGTGACGCTGTATGTGGGGGTGGGGTCTGAGAGGGAACAATGGTGTTTGCTCCTCTCTCTCTCAGATTCTAGTCCCTTCTGCCACTTCCCCTTCACCTGGATTATCTGCACGTGAATGTGGGACCACCTGGTCAGCCAGCCCCCTTGTGCAGCCTCACTGGGTCTGTACAGTTGCCACTCCATGCCCGGGGTCCGCCTGCATTCCTAGGATCTGCCAGCTGCTGCTGCCTGCGTGCCCCGGTCCACACCTCCACTTTTTCCTGCCGGGACTCCGCCTCTCTTACCGGTCTGGATGAATGGTTTTTGGACTTCCATACAGTTCAATTTTCTATCAGTTCTAGTTGTTTTCTTGTTTCTAAATCTTTGTTGTCCTTAATTTTGGTTGTGTGAGGAGGCACAGTGTGTCCACTTACGCCTCCATCTTGGCAGGAAGTCCTGGAGTCTTTTTTTAAGGTCATATTTCCAACATTGTTCTCACTTCGGTCTCTTTGTTTAAAATTTTTTTAAATCAATATTACTGAGATTTATTAAAATGAGACATTTTGGTCTTCTAACTTTAATGAGTAGTGGCGCTCTCCAGGACCATTCTTTTCTGTTGTGGTTGTTCATCTTTTTTTTATTTTATTTTGTTCCCATTACCATTTATTCCTGCTGTGCCCTCTTCCACCTCCAACAACTACCCCCCTCATGCAATCGCCACACTGTTGTCCGTGTTCATGATTTCTTTTTCTTTTTTCTCCATCACTTCACCCCCCAGCCATCCCCACCTCAAGCTGTTAGCATGCTCTCCATCTATGAGTCTGCCTCCATTTTGCTTATTAGTTTAATGTGTTCATCAGATTCTATATATGAGTGAAATCATATGGTATTTGTCTCTCTCTGACTGGCTTATTTCACTTAGCATAATGTTCTCCAGGCCCATCCATACTGTCTCAAAGAATAAAATTTTCTTCCTTTTTACAGCCAAGTAGTATTCCATTGTGTAAACGTTGCAGAGTTGTTTTATCCACTTATCTACTGATGGACATTTGGGCTGCTTCTATAGCTTAGCAATTGTATATAATGCTGCAATGAACATAGGGGTGCTTATACTGTCTCAAATCAGTGTTTTGGCTTCCTTTGGATAAATTTTCAGAAGTAGATTCCAGGACCATTCTTTTTTCCTTCACTGACAAATGTCATAGCTGTAGAATCTCAGTCTTCAGAACTTATGGTTGACATATTAAGGAAGTCTCCATTATGATAAGGCCCATTACTATGATATAACTACCTTTGTTATGATAGAAAATGGTGCCTCCCCTGTAGGTGAGGGATTACTAAAATGCATCCCTCTCTCTGGGCTAATGTAGCCATTACCAAGGAATAAGTCTTGCAAGCAGAATAAGGGCTGATTTCAAGCCCCATGTGTCTCCAGCCTCCCTCATGGCCCTGGGCCTTGTGTAGGGGACAAGCTGCACAGCCATGACCTATAGCCCCGATTCTGACTCAGCAATCCTGTACCTTATATGGTCCTATGACTGCCCCAACCAAGCACAGCATTTGCCTAATTATCGTTGGCAGCCAGCCTGTGGCTAGGTGACAATCCTCTTTAACTATAATACTTCCTTTATAAGAATCCTCTAATACACTGATACGAGCCAATCAGTCAACACAAGTGGGAATTTTCATAGACCTATGACAGATTCCGATCAAAATGTGATTGTGTCCAAAGCTTTAGTGTCCTTTTTTCATATGAATTACAATTTCATTATAAAATAGCAAGTCCATCTTCAGCCAA
Organism: Anoura caudifer; assembly: GCA_004027475.1. Lineage (NCBI taxonomy): Eukaryota > Metazoa > Chordata > Mammalia > Chiroptera > Phyllostomidae > Anoura > Anoura caudifer. The sequence goes on from PVKU01000523.1 coordinate 157,164, forward strand.
TGAGCTAACCCTAAGTACATAAACCTGGAGCATAAAAATACTGATGTGAATAAAAAAGACAGTCACTTCTAAAAATAAATGAGTCAAAATGTCCAATGGATTTAGAATATACTTAGAATAGAGGAGACTAAATGGTATTTATTCATTCATTCAATAAATATTTATTGAGCCCCTACTAAATGATGAGTATTATTCTAGATCTTGATAAAACAGTTGAACCACACAAGTGACACTCGTGGAATTTACAGGAGTACATGAGAGGAAAAGACAATAGACAAATAAGTCTCTACTATGTCAGGTGGTGATAAATGCTGTGGAGAAAACTGAGGCCGGGTGAGAGGACTGGCGGTGAAGGGTTGGGTCGTTTGACGTTGATGCAGGTGGTCGGAGGGGAACGCAGAAGGAATGTGGGTAAGAGAGAAGGCCGAAGTCCCAGGGCTGGAAATGTGTGTGGGCGTGCACCCTGCCCATTTTCTTCAGTATTTGCCTTTTCCAGTCATTTTTAAAGAGCAATTTTTATATTAAAACATCAACCCTTTGAATTCCATAGGTGGTACCAGTATTCCCTTCTTTGTCAATGTATTTTTGTGGTTATATTTGTACCAATGAAATTTTTATCAGAACTGCATTTGAATTTACTTATTTGGGGAAAATGGACATAGTTGCAGCCTTCTGTCTTCTCAATCTGTAAAATTGGTTGTCCAGTCCTGAACGTCCTCACATTTTTATTAACATTGTTCTTTAGCATATTTTATATTTTTGCTATTATTGTGAATTTTAGGGTTACTTTGGTACATTATATTTTCTAATTATTGGTTCTGGTTGTAAGGGAAACTTACTATTTTTAAAATATATATTTTTGTATTCAACCATTTTGTTAAACTCTGTTATTCCTATAGTTTTGTTCTTTCTTCTACAATTTTTAAACAATTATTTTATGTTGATATAAGATCTCATTTATTCTCACTGTTAACATTTCATATCTATTCCATTCACCAAAATTTCCAGAACAATGTAGAAGAAAAATGAAAACAGCATACATATTTTTCTTGTTCCTGATTTTAATGACACATGCCTTCTAGCATTTTACTATTATTCATGATTCTGGCCTTTAGTTAAAGAATGGAGTTGTTTATTATGCTAAGGAAATATCCCTTTAGTCATACGTCAAACAATTTTATATGGATTGAATACTGAATTTCATCAAAATTTTTCTGGCATCTGTAAAAGAAATAAAATTATGTTTCCCCTTTGAATAACTGATACAATGAATAAAATTAGTATAACATCTACCAAAAATGTTTCCAGAGAACACTTTTTCCTACCAATAGGTTGGCCATGGAAATAAAAAGAGCTATGGGAGGAAGTTATCCTCTGATCAAGTAACTTAGAGGAATTTTGCATAGTGTATTCTCTTGTTGGAGATTCACTAGCTCCTTATCATATGAAGGATGAGAAATCTGACCATCAAAAAATTCAGTTAAAATTTTAAAATATGTGTGTGTTAGATCTTAAAGTTCTTATCACAAAATAAAAACATTTGGGGGGACAAAGGACCTGAGCATACACTTCTCCAAAGAGAGCATGCAGAAGGCCAATAGACATGCAAAGATTCCCAACATCACTAATTATCAGAGAGATGCAAATTAAAACCACAATAAGATATCACCTCACACTTGTCAGAATGGCCATCATTAATAAATTGACAAACAACAAGTGTGGGTGAGGATGTGGAGAAAAGAAAACCTTGTGCACTGTTGTTGGGAATGCAGATTAGTGCAGCCACTGTGGAAAACAGTGTAGAGTTTTCTCAAAAAATTTAAAATGGATTTGCCTTATGACCCAGCAATTCCACTTCTAGAGATTTACCTGAAGAAACCCAAAACACCAATTTAAAAGAATCTATGCACCCCTATGTTCATTGCAGCACTATATACAACAGAATATTCCTCAGCCATAAAAAAAAAATGAAATCTTACCATATGCCACAGCATGGATGGACCTAAAGAGTATTGTGCTAAGTAAAATAAGTCAGTCAGAGAAAGACACATAACATATGATTTCACTTATATGTGGAATCCAAAGAACAAAATAAATAAGCAAACAAAGTAGAAACAGACCCATAGACACAGAGAGCAAACTCGTGGTTGCCAGAGGGGAGGAGAGTTGGAGGACTGCGTGAAAGAGGTGAAGGGATTAAGAAGCACAGACTGGTAGTTATAAAAGCATCATGGGAATGTAAGTAAAGCATAGAGAATATAAGCAATAATATTGCAATAAATAGGTATGGTTCCAGGTCAGGCACTAGAAACATCTAGGGGACACTAGGTTCCCCTCAAAGTATATCATTAGTTAATCACTAAGCTGTACACTTACAACCAGTACAAAATAAAACTGAAAGAAAAAAGCTTTGTTTGTATCTAAGTACAATGATGGATTTACCTAAACTTACTGTGGCAATCACTTTATAGTATATGTAAGTCAAGTCATCATTCTATACCCCGTAGACATAGACAGTGCTGCTTGTCAATTATATATCTCAGTACACCTGGGAAAAAAAAGAAAGGCAGTTAACTTTGTTAAGCCTACCCTTTCCGGACATTACCTGTACCCTTCCCTCATATAATACCTATTAGCATTCCACTGACTTAGAGTTCAATCTAACACACTTGAAAATTGCAATATTAATCACTTTTCTTATATTAAATTATCCTTGCACTCTTAGGGAAAAACACCTGCTTGGCCATAGGGTATGGGTGTTTGATTTAGTGCTAAGATTGGTTGGCTAGGTTTTAACTGAGGATTTTTGAGTCTGTAATTATCAATGGGATTATACTGTCTTTTTTTTTTTTTTTTTGTCCCTATTCCCCTTTGGTTTTTTCCTGGGTTTCTGTATCAGTGTAATGCTGAATTGGTAATATAAACTTTGGGAAATGGTTCATATTTTTCTGGGATCTGGAACAATCTCTACAACATGGGAATTATCATAGGATTTTATTTTCTTAATTTGAAAGTTTCTATAAAATAGCCAAAAGAAAGATGAACCCAAACACAGCACTAACTGGTTGTCAGTGAGCCTGTGGTGGAATCTCTAGTTAGCTTTGTTTTCTTTACTGATGAGGCTTCAAGTGTCCCCATGTTTCTTCACTGTGAGTAAACATGATTGCTCTTTGCTCCAGAAGGTTAACGGTTCAGACAGCCTCCTCTGCTTAGAAGCAATCACTCCTTCCTCTTGTCACTCCAGTTCACCACAGAACAGGGAAGCATCACAGTCAGGTCAGGGGAGCAGGAAATGATAGAATCCCAGACAAGAGAATCAAACTTCACCGTGAGCATGTTGCCCCTGATGCTGGAAACAAAGTGAGGTGACGAGAATGAAGGTCTGGAGGGAAGGAGGCTACAGGGCCAGGTGAGTGGTGGGGGCTGGGATCCCAAGAAGAGGGTCCAGGGGGATCGATCCTGTTTTTAAAACAATGTCTTTGAAGCAGTGTTGGGATGAGGCTGGACACTTACGGTGTGTGAGGGGAGAAATGAAATGTTAAAGCCACTTTCGAAATCCATTCTTCCCCGAGCCACAGAACTCTTTATTCAGAGAGCGGCCGTACTGTTAGTGCACAGATCTGCTAAAGGCCTGGGCATAAAAACACACGAAGATGTTTACATGTTTTCTTTTCTGATACAGGGATTACTCAACATTAAACAGCAAAATCTTAGCTGGGCAGGGTCAGGTTCATAGCAGCCACCTTGCTGTGCTTGGTGTTTTTTCAGTAAGTGCCTACGTGTCTTCCCCCAATTTTGTGCAGTTGATGTGCTCCTAGAATATGCGGCATAAGTTAAATTGCAAGAAATAAATCCTTTCTCTAGGTTTTTAAATATATATATATGGAGTTTTAAATAAGTCCTTAGTTGGTGTATTTCTTAGCATTGAAACTTAAATTTCATCTTTCTTTATCCCAATACTCTCTTAAGGTATAACAATGATGTTAGGTATTTTAACATATTAAAGGGAATTAATATTTAAAATATTCTTTCTAAAAATGCTAATGAGTTACCATTTTTTTCTACTTGTATCTTCACATGCTGGGTAGCATTAAAAATAAAAGTGATTTTTTTACCTCTGTCTGAACCACAAACTGCGTGTGAGACTATTCTTTAACCATGTCCTAGTGTATTTCTTTAAAGACATAGAAACTGCTAAGGTTACAAATCCCTTGGTTATTCTCTATAATGTTATGAATGACAAAAAAGAAACATGTACGTTAAAGGAAAAGTAAGAGCTATCCTTGGAAAAGTGGTTCCCTCTCTTCCGGGTCCCACCCCTCTCCTCAAGGAAGCACATCTGTCCAGGTAAATTTCTGGGAGGAACTAATTCATCCATTCATCCATCCAAAGGCCCTTTCATTTCACAGTGCTAGACCTGTGTTTAACATGCTTATTAAATACTCCTGCTTCTGTAGTGGTATATAAAGAGAAAAAAAATCATCAAAAGGAGATTTTGATGGTATGTTACAATATGAAGTCAGGATTTAAATGGCTATGATATTTTAACCAACACCGAGTTCTTTGAAGCTCTTTATCACAAAGTTAAAAAGCATTCCTTACCCTTGATTAGAGGAAAAAACTGATTTTTCTGTTTCAAAGCCTTCTTGAAAGAGATGATGGGGGGAAAGTGCCTTGGTGAAGAGCCGAGACTGAGTCAAAGAATATTGATTTTGCATCTAAGCCGGCTTGTGCTTTTCCAGTTCCAACACCTCACCAAGAAATACATAAGAGGATGTTTCTACAATAAAGTCACCTGTGACTAGAAAAACAGTATTGCACAGAAAGATAGGAAAACATATCTTTCTCCTTAGCAATACTTGAGTGTTTTCCTTTAAAAAAGAAAGAGAAAAGAAAAAATTATCACCTTGACTGGTGTGGCTCAGTTGGCTGGGCATCATGCTGCAAAGCAAAAGGTCGTGGGTTTAATTCCTGCTCAGGGCACCTGCCTGGGTTGCGGGTTTGGGCCCCCTGATCAAGGCAAGAATGAAAGGTAACAATTAGTGTTTCTCTCTCGCATGGATGTTTCTCACCCTTCTTTCTCCTCTCTTTTCTTCTCTCTAGAGATAAACAAATAAAAATCTTTAAAAAAAATTATCACCTTCCCTGCATTCTGCTTTTGTGGTTTTAAAGAAAATGCCAAGATTATACATCTTGGGTGTTAATGATGGTTCCCTGGGACAGGAGTCCTATCACTGTTGCTACCAGCTCAGCCACCTCATTCATTCCCTTTCCTTAAAGGTGAGCGTAGATCGTAGATACGCCACAATGGTTGGGCGTGCTAATCTGAGCTGGAGCCTGAAGCCACCTTTTTTCCCATGGTCTTAAAATTGTAGTGGGACATAAAGAAAGAAAAGAAGTGAGAGACAAGGTGAAGAAAGAGGTAAGATGACTCAGTAGTGGGGCGTGAAGGATGAGGATGAGAGCAAAGTTGAGGGTGACGCACATATGCTGGAGAATGATGGTGCCACCACCCAAAAAAGTTAATGAAATAAAACAGTTCAGGAGTTCGTTCCACCTACTATCTGCCATATCTCCTGGCTGCATTAATGTCACCATTAATTCCTTACCCACGGGTGGAAGAAAACAGCATGCGCAGCACCACAGTTGTGAGCACCTTTTCTTCTCCGACCATGTGCAAATCAGCAGCTTGGGCTTTGAAAAGCCTTCTTGGTAAGTCATGGCACGGGCACCATGCTGAATACCTACAGTAGTCCCATTAACAGCATGCTCGTCTGGAGGATTGCTCCAGGCCCAGCCCAAGGTGAACGGCAGGTACTATTGTAATCAGCGCTGCTCAAAGTGAAAGGTACAAAGCCATTTAAAAACTGGGAAGCGGCCCTCTGATAAATAAAATGACACTTTTGAGGCTGAACATAATTGAAAGAGCTTTGTGCTGACATAAAGACTGACTAAGGAAGCCTTCCTACGAGAGGCTAGTATGCAAATTAGCACTTTCTGGACTCAGTGGATTGTAAAACTGGAGAACGTAGCAGTAAGAGAGGTGCAGGTGGCAGCCAAAAGCAGCGAGGAAAAAGTCCTGCCGGTGTCTGTACAATGACCTAAGATATTAATTGCTGCGAGATCCAATTAAGTGTGTGCTTTACAACTTTAGGAAAGTACAAATGACTGGCAATCTTCTGAGAGTTTGCTTTGCAGTGAAAATTCAAAAGACTAAAATTAATTTAGTTAAATTGATATTTCCTCATGATTTCGGAGATTTAACTACACCTCATGATATCTACTGTGGGTTCAATAAACTGCAAAATCACACCTTCCCATTTTTTTGGAGCCCCATCTTTGTTTATTCTCCTTTCTTTGGTACACTTGTGTGTAGCCAGCCCTTTGCTGTGATTTATTATTTACAAAAAGTACAGAGCACATTTCAATCCTGAGTGATGAAATTGGAATTTGCCTGAGCAATGGGTCAACTAACTAAAGAGAGAGAGAGAGAGTATTTAAACCCTTATGCTGTCCCAGATGTAAGGTAAATAAGAAAACAAAATAAGATCTGGGGTCTGATAGACAGTGTGGTGACTGTAATTAACAATATTGCATTATGTAAATTTCTAAGAAGAAAAGAAGTTAAATGTCACCAACACAAATACACACACAAATTGTAATAATGCGAAGGGATGGAGATGTTAACCAATCTTATTGTGGTCATCATTTTGCAACACCTACATGTGTCTAATCACCACCTTGTACACCTTAAACTTATATGTTATATGTTGTTAATATCTCAATGAAGCTGGGGTTAGAAACTGATTCTGGAGGTGCATGGCTACAGTGGGTGCACATGAGGCTTACCAAACTTCGAGTGGTGACTTGGACTGTATCCTGCCATACCCTTAGAATAGACATATCCGTCTCTCTGCTACAGTGTCAACGAGAAAATATTGGCAAAATTCTGTGGGGGAAAACATTTGCGAATTTTTACCTAGCAATAGCCCACGTTCCAAAAATTATGCAACTAAGCTGGGACCTCTTTGCCAAGCAGCATCTCTTTGCTGGCAAGTTTCCAGTTAGTTTGCAAGTCAAGTATTTATAAATTGGGACACATTTTCCTAAAGATACAAATTTTAAAATGGTGATTAGGTTCTTAAGCCAATCCTCAAAAGCTATTTTAATTCATGATATAGTGGAACTCAGCCTCCAATAGAATCCTCCATCCTAACTACCATGTATAGCAGTGATTTTCCAACCTGGCTGCACATACCACACTATAATCACCAAGCAAATTTTTAAAAACTAAGTATTAATACCCAGACTATACCCCCAGGAAGATAGCATCAGGAGGCATTATCGGTGGCAGTGGTGGGAAACAGTGTCTCTAGGGAGACCGGGATCAGAGCTCTAACTCAGAAGTGGAGGCCAGGGCTTCAGGGTGCAGAGGTGGGACAGGGCGCTGTGGCACTGAAGGCTAAAAGAAGAAAAAGAATGCCCCTGGGAGAAAAGATTGGATTGCAGACTCATAACAGGATTTGTGGAACCGGATTAAGAGATTTGGTCTCAGAGGACAGTAGAGCATCTGCAGGGGGAAACGGTGGAGGGGTCTGGGAAGTTCAGGTGTAGAAGCGCAAGGATTGGCGCTGTGGTGGTGCGGCTGGAGCTGGTAAGAACCCAGCAGGTCAGCATCACTCAACACTTCCTTTGGTCCAGTTCCTGAGGAAAGAAGGCGGCTACCGTCAACCTACTTTCTTATTTTGGGTAAAGGCTTTCACAAAATTTTATGTCTCTACACAAAACAAATCCATAGTTCTCTCCATCCTCTTGGAGTGATGATGGACCTTTAATACTAAGCAGACATAAGCGGGAAGGGAAGAGGAACGAACAATGTAGGGAATCCAACAAGTGAGCTCCAAAAATAAGAGCAATTTTGTTTGTTTACTGTGCTATATGCAACAGCTTTCAGATTTCAGTAGCTCTTCTAGTCACTCTCCGCAGCCCCTTTAGTCAGAAGCATGGACATAAAGTGTTATTACCAACTGCGGAAAGCAATGCACTAGGTGGAGGGCGTCCTCAAACATTTCCCAGTGTCCTCATTTCGGTAGCTCGGCATGGAGGTTCAACATCCCGTGATTGCTGCAGTGTAGGAAGAAAATCTGTGCGATTAACAGCATTCTCACATTTCAATCCGTTGTTCTTCAAAACAGACATTTTCTAAGTTCTACTCTGTATTTCTTCTTGGCATGTTTAGTATGTATTGCCTTAGCTTTGCATTCTGGTTCCCTCTTTATGGCATTTTGGCTACTCTGGGTCAATGGAATTACTGGGCTTGAGGAATTCTGGAAACAGCTGAAAGCTGTCTCTTTTGTGACAGGTGCAAAACTTAAACCATTCCTGGCTCATGCTCTCTCACCATCTGCCTTCAAGGCCACTGAGAGCATCTTCATGTACTTGTCCTGGACAGAGTCCCTTGTGAGACGGCAGGGGGCCAGGGACAGGTGGAAGAGGCAAAGATGGGGGTCTGGGGACTCCTGGGTTATTGGGAGTGTCTGTGCTTTTGATTTGCTGCTGTTTGTTTTGAGGATGACAATCAGTATAAAGCATTTGACATTAAGCAAATAAAGGATTTATTGAGCATCCCCCCAAAAAGTTCTCTCTTCTGGTTGGAAGAGGGCAATCATTGCCATTATCTCCTCTTTGATCAGAGAGAGGTTCCTAAGTGCTGGACTTAATCTCTCTTCTTTACAGTTTTGGATATTTCTGGGGTTTTATTTCCCGATTGTGAAAAGAGGAGATGCTCTGGTCCTTCGAGTTTCTGGAGGTTCTGGTACGGACTTTGTTCTGGTGTGAGGACGGTGTTCATAGAAGGACTTCCCAGGTACAGATTTGCTGTAGGCAGCAAACACACAGGTCCTTTCTGTGGAGACTTCCAGCTGAACTGTACTATGGAAAACACCCCACCCCCCTGAGAGAAATTCTTCACTCCACTAAGCAAGGAATCTAACTCAATTGGAAAATCTGGATAGACTTCAAAGGAAGAATTCTCTTTTCTCAAAGAACAGAGAGGGGGGAAAATGGAGGTTGTAGGACTGAAACACCTGGGCAAAAGTAAACAACATTCTACCTTAGTGGATATAAACAGCTCATTTAATAGATGAGACTCCATTAGGTATGACTGTTTCAAGGTCATTGGACTTCAGATGTCCTTCAGATCAGAGAGACTCCTCTTTTAGGAATTTGCTGGTGCCAGAACAGAATTGGATCAGCACCTGCTTTGATACACAAATGATAGCCTATTGTTTGGCAAAGGTGCTGTGCATAAGGTAGTCAGTGACTGTCAGCCTGTTGGAAAAAGTGGCCAACAAAGCCTCCTTCTCTAAGTTAGAGACCAAAATTCTCAGTGCCTGAAGACCCGAACGTCAGTTTTGCTGTTGATCTTTTCTAATTGAATTATCCTTCGTTAGTGAGCCAGATACAAACAATTTTAATAGATGTGGGAAATGGGAGTACAGCTTTGCTTTTGCTATTAAAAATAAATATTCCCCTCGAAATAATTTATTTCAGGGCTTACTGAGCCATGTAACTCAGTCAGAAAAGTGATAATAGATTCGGATAGGCAGGAAGTGGCAGCAAAATTAGTCTTTCTTAACCAGAAGAAGGTCAGAGCTGCTTTGTGTTTTTTAAATTTTCTCTTTCTGTGTGGTTGATTGCTCAGGATCTGGCTGAGGCTGGTTTAATGATGTTCTCAGTGGTACTGGAAACCCTGCACCATAACAAACCCAGATGCCCCCCTCCTTCAGTGGGGTGACACCACCTCAAACCTCTGTCTTATAGCCTTGTTAAAACTTAGTTGTTTAAAACTGAGTTTAAATGTAAATTTTCATTTTTAAAGAGAAACAGGGGCTCAGAAAGCATTATTTGTCAGAAGCAACTTTGAGTCTGTTTCTGTGCTGGAACTATTTCTAAAGGAAAAGAGCTTAGCTTAGCTCAAGTTCCAGTTAAAGCACAAAGTTAAGGAAAAGTGAGTCATGTCATTTCTCTTCTAAAAAGGTGAAGTGCTAGGAAAAACTCATTTATCTACTTCGATATACTCCTGCTGATTGGAATCTTTCTTTTTTTCTTTTCTTCAGTCTTAAAGCAAGTATATGCAGAGGGAATGGCTGATCAAAGAACTGGAAGAGAAGCCAACACTTTCCATTAATTACCTTTATCAGGTTAGCAGGGGAACAAGCACCTGTGCCTCAGGTAGAGCAAGGTGATTAGCATTCAGAATACTGAAGCCCATGTCAATTTAGGAAGGGCATGATTCCAAGATAAGTTGAAGGGTACGTTAGAAAGAAGCAACTTTTTAAGCCTAAGTATAAAGCTAGGATCAGATCAAATAGTGATTGTTAGTAAGAGTTAGAGATTAGTTAGAAGCAAAGTCTAACCAAGAGTACTTAGTAGACTTACTGTGTTGGAAAGAATATTAGAGGTCAGCCAATCCAACTTCAAATATTTGGCTGCAAGGAACAGACACTTCCTTCAGCTGACACAAGCCAGAGAGGAGAATTTATTAAAAGGTCATAGAACCTAAGGGCTGGAAGAAAGCCATGCCTAGGGAATGAAGTGGATCCAGAAGCCAGATCTTTATTTCAGAACCTAACCCTTATTTCTTTGAAAGTTGATGCAAGTATCCACATCAGTGGTATAAAGCTGTTAATTGAACATGACTTTGGCCGAAATTCTGAAAAGTATTTTGAATCCTAAAATTAAAAACATAAAATCTATAAAGTAGTGATAGTCTGTTCTAAAAATGCATCTGTATATTTATAATCTTTCTAATATGGACTATGTTACTGTAATTGTGATTGTAGAACATTAGTGATAACAGATCCTAAGCCTACCTAGATCAGGCCTCTTATTCTGCTGTCAAAAATAATGTGGCCCAAAAAAAGGTTTCCGAGAAGGTTAACAGCAGAACGAGAAGAAAAATGGAGGCCCTCTGATGGCTACTCGGTCAGACATGCGGTGCCTCAGACAATACTGAGAAAGACGATGACCAAGAAAGATCTCAGTTAAGAACCTGACTTCTCTGGTGTCACACTGTCCTTGAGCAAGTTCTTTACACCTCCCTGAACCTTCAGTTGTATAATGGAGATATTAATACCTCCCATAGGATGGGGTTGTTGTGAGGATTAAATGAGATGACCTCTTGGCACAATGGCTAGTTCATGTAAATATTCACGCATAACAGTAATTACTACAATTAATCAAAAAGGTTTATTTAGTCAACTTTTTGCTGCATAACAAATAATCCTGAATGAAACTCAGTAGCTTATAAGAACATATTTCCTACTTGCAGGTCTGTGATCATCCATAGTTGTGCCAGGCTTAGCTGAACTAGGCTCCAGTTCTGGACTCATACATGCTGCGTGGGTTTCCTCATCTCAGGACCCAGGCTGAAGGGGTACCCCCTACCTGGGATGTGTTGTTCCCATGATGGAGGAAAGAAGTTTAAGATATGGGGACCCTACAGTGCTTCTTAACATCTCTACTGGGACCTGTCAAAATGTTCACTTCCACTTAATGTTCCATCAGTCAAAGCAAGTCGTTTGGCCAACCCCTGAGTCAATGAAGCAGGAAAGTTACTGCACCCATGAGCAAACCATATCCAGGGAGGGAATGAACAATACAATCTAGCACAAGAAAGGTGAGAGAAAATCTATGGCCATTGATAAAGGGGAAATAAATGGTGATGGAAGGAGACTTGACTTGCGGTGGTGAACACACAATACAATGTACGGATGATATATTATAGAATTGTACACCTGAAACCTATATAATTTTATTAATCAATGTCACCGCAATAATTTTTTTTAAAGCAATGTATGGTCATTGAGACAAGGGCTGAAATTAGAACCCACACAGGCTGTCCATAAACCTCATGTCTTCAAACTTACGTGCCATTCTTTTAAAAAACAGAGATCCAAGGAAGGCAACAGAGTTACTTAGGGTAGAGATTGGGTGATAAGGTACACAGTATCACACATTCTCCCAGAAGCTTTACCAGGTAGAGGAGAAGTTGCTTTAGAAATCATTTAGCTCAGTGTTTCCAGACCTAAAAGGTATTTCAAAGGGCTCCTTAAAGCAGCAATGGTATGTTTTCATTTCAAATAATAAAAAAAATAACCCTCAGTGAAATAAATATTTTTGTAGAAACTGCTTCCCTTTTAAATAAAACAGGTTGAAAGTCTCCAGGTGTGTATTAGGGAAGCTGGTTTGGAGATAAGTAAAGATCAGGTGACTTTGCTCATGACTTGTACCTGAGTTTATAACACAGATGAACACTGCCGGTTGCATCCATTAGCATCACACATTTTTAAATTGTTTTCATTCTTAGTCATATTTGCTTACATTTGTTCTCAAGTCTGAATTAATGAGCAATTTAATGAGAAAGGAAAAACATAATTCTTCCAATTTTCCCCTAGACACTTTCCTCCAAATCCATAAATTTCCATCATCTGAAAAAACTAGCTCTATAGAACATCAAGCTATCTCTCATATTTTAGAACATAGCGTAAGGAAGAAAAACCAATCAGTGTTACTTGTATGTCCTGTCTCTAACCAATAACCTATTATGGCAGTAACACTGGCGATGCTTTGAGGTCCATCCCATGTTTGAGGACATATGAGAACTATTCTGTATTCCCATTATTCTCATAGCTCAGTACGACTGCACAGGCCTTTGCCTCGGCCTGAAATGCTCTCCTCCTCCTGATGTTCTACTTTAGCCTTAATCCACAGCTCAGCTCTTCCCCTATGGAAGGAATTATCTTCCCTAATTCCCTCCAGCTCTGTCTGTCGCTTTTCCCTGGGTATCCCCATAGCACTCGCCGGGGCATCACCTCCTTGGTAGCTCTATTACTGAGTCTGTCTTCTCCTCTTGACCCTGAGTTGAGATCAGGGGCAACTTGTTATTTTCAGTGCCTGGCACAGTGCCTCATACTTACAGTGCACGCAATAATTTTTTCTTGAGTAAATAACAGAAGAACTGAAGCTTCGTAAGACTTGAAACTGGAGAGGACATGGGGAAAGTGCTTGAAGAAAATGGAAAGTGTACACAAGTAAAGAGACAGAGGCTGATGTTCACAAGAGGTATTGAAGGGCAGTGAATGGACCAACACGACTAGATGAGAGAGTTCAGGAAGAGAAGTCCTAGAAAACACAGGAGGGAGTTTATGTTTATGTGGGGGGGGACCTTGAAAGACACCCATTATCTTAGTGTGCTCAGGCTGTCATAACAAAATATCCTAACTGGGTGCCTTAATGAGAGAAATTTATTTCTCACAGTTCTGGAGCCTGAAGTTTGAGATTGGAGTGCCAGTATGGCCGCTTTCCGGTGAACACTGTCTTCCTGGCTTGCAGCCTTCTTGCTGTGTCCTCACATGGTGGTAAGAGAGAGAGCTCTAGTGTCTCTCTCTCTCCTATAAGGCCACTAATCCTATCATGAGGGCCCCACCTCATGACATCATGTAAAGCTAATTACCTTCCAAAGGCTCCATCTCTGAACACCATTGGGGGTTAGGGCTCAAATACACGGTACATGAATTTATGGATGAATACACGGAGGGGACACAAGTCAGTCAATACTGAGTGGTTATGGAACCAGTTCTGCTCTCATGAGGTGGCTCCCAAACATCCCCACCACCCATCCCTGCCATTCCTGGGGTCCCACTGTTCACTTAAGAAAGTGAATGAAATCCCACAAATCAACATTTCCATCTGAAGAGGCTTCATAGCCGAAGGGCAAGAATGAAATAACCTTTTAATTTCTGAGATGAATGCATGAAGTAACTTTTGTGTGTGGTATCTTCTATTTCTACAGCAGTCATAAATCATACCTTTGGGAGCTGTACCATTTTACTTTTAAATTTACATTTTGAAAAGGACACAGTCATTCCTTATTATGCTCTTTATGTACAGTTTCATTGCATTCATCACAGTCAGAATCCTGTTGATTCTATGGCAGGAAAACTATTTGTTATATTCGCAGTCTGAGAGCCCGTGATTAGCACCGGCATTTCACGTTGGCTGCTCAGGGTGGTAGTGCAGTCTTCCTCTAAGGTTTACTGCTTTTTCCGTTTAATCAAGATCCATTTTTTTTTCTTATTTTCCGGGCTTGGATTCCTTTCATTTGGAACATTATTTTAAGACTCACCATCCATAGTATGATGGTTTAGCCATTTGAAAAGTTTATGTCCCTTTGCAAATGATTCAAGCCAAGAACAAGAATTCTGCTGCCTGATTTACAGAAAGTCATTACTGCTCAAACATTTGCTGGGCATGTCCTATTGATAGATAGTACAAATAGACAGTGTTAAGATAATGGACAAACTCCAGAGTATTTCCTTATCTCCCAACAATCAAATGATACACAAAAATATATGACTTGGGGATAGCTGAAATTTTTTCCACAGTATGAGCTTTGCTTCCATTAGACGGGCTCACAGCATCAGATTGAATCCCAAGATGCTACTGATAATCATCAGCTCTTTTTCTTACCTAGTCTCCTTGTTTAAATGTATTATTTTATTATCCATGTGCATTTGGAAAAATGGGGGAACAAGTGTTTTTAATTGAATAATCTATATTCTGTCATGTATTCCTTCTCCCTGGGAAGGTATATGGGAACTCACCTTGCCATTTTTATTTATCTGTCCTGCCAGTGTAGTATATTGATGAGTTCCAATAGTGTTGAAACAAGACATGAAATATTGATGAACTTTTTTAAAAAGTCCTCTTTTTCTCCTGAGTATAGCAGATTTCAGAAGGTGCTGCCAATATTGTGTTATCCAATAAACCTCCATTATTGGGAGGGTCTTGCTCCCCTTTGGGCTTTGATAAATGGTTATTGTGCCTTTGAAATGCTAGCTCAGAGTGCTCCAGACCTTCTTTTTGTCAGTTTATGGAAGACATGAATAAGAAAGAGCAGAATTTAGACTAACAGCAAAGTTAGAGCCAAAGCCCCCCCCCAGAACCATTCCCTGAAGAGGGGGCAGCCACAAAAACTGAGGCTACGGGATCCCTCATTCTTGTTCCCACCTGACACTTTTTCTGTTTCTCCATTGCAGATCAGGACTTGCCCTTTGGGGCTAAGGCAAGTGGGAACTGTAGGTAAGGAGAACTTGTATTTTTAGAGTTAGGGACATCTCAAGGCAAACCACCCCAAGCTAAGAGTAGGCACCAAGGAATCGAGAAATCTACTGCACTCCTAGGGCACAGGTGAGCTTGGAACAGTAGACCCTGGTGAGATGTGAAAGAGAACTTACTACACAGGATAGAGCAAAGAATTACCTATCTAAAGTGTCAATAATGCTGAGATTAAGAAATGCCAATGTAGAGAAAGTGCTATTATTTTTCCCATCAAAGTATTAGCCTCTTGAGTTCAAAACCCAAGTCATAGGTAATGGTGTTCAATAATTAGGACAGCATCCTGTGACTACATAAAGATCTACCTATGTACCCCAGCTTTCTTTTGAAGAGTAACCATGTCACTTCCCTCAGTTTCTGCCCTAAAATTAGCCAAAAGGGAAAAGTTCCCCCTACCAGGAAATAGGTGAAAAATGTTTCACTATATGTTTCCAGAAACAAGAAGATGAGAGAGCGTGCACAGAAGCAGCAGTGCAGGCAAACGAAGGATGCTAACAGCCCTAAATGCTGAGAATGGTGTAAATAAGGGTAGTTTGACAGAGAACGAATCCCTGTGGACTTGTGATGGCCTTTAGACATCAAGGAATGGGGGTAAACATCAAGGGGCAAGGGAGCTTATATTTTATTTTTAATAAACCGGATGAAAGATTATATTTTAAATGTTATGCCTTCAAGCATGTGCTACATCAAGGTGTTGACAGCATCATTTTTCCAAGAGATGAGCAAGTAAATTTAAGTAGTTTCCAAGTGGTAAGTATCTTGATTACCGAGGAGCCGTGGGATGCAAAACTTGGCCGGTGGAAATAAATGATTGATAGCTTCCTCTCACACTCCTGCCTTTATTTTTTCTACTGCATGGCTCATTATTCTGCTGCATTAATTTAAGCTTTCCTATTGTACTGAATTAAGGACTTAAATTTCTTATCACCCCTATGGGACTTTTGATTGTTTATTTGTAGATGACAATAATTGTTTTTATCGATCCCCAAATGTGGAAGGTATAAACAGGGCTGTGGCTGATGGCCAGCTGGTACATACTCAGTGCCGCATGTGTGAGTGACAAATTACAAGAAAATATTTGGCCCCACAGGACACCCTTTTAGAATTTTTTAAGGCATCTGATAATTATCACTGGGTCTCTTTAAGCTTAAAATTATAAACAATTTCATGTATATCAGCCCAAGTCATTTTGTTGTCGTTTTTCATTGAACCTCAAAAAGTCTGCTCGGGTATAATTTATGCTTCCTCGTTTCCAGTATGCCCACACAGCAGGAGAGCTGGGGGCCAGTGCAGCTACAAAAGTTCCCAGAGCCAGCGCCATCCAGGCCAGTGAGTCCCCTTAGGAACCCAGATTACCAAGACATCCATTCGGAAGAATTCCTGGATTTACCTACCAGCTGCCATTATTCCACCACAGGCTTCATTACATGGACATCAGCTCACACAATTTCTCATCCCAAATATATCAGAGGCGCCAGGGAAAGAAAACGCAACTATCTAATTAAGTGCTGTTTGTAGGACAAGGCACCTGGGCAGTATGAGCCTCCCCAGACTGAATCAAATGCAACTTGGCTTCCCTTAAAGAGCTTTGGGGCTAATTATCATGATCTGTCCACCCACGAACAAAATAAATCAAATTAGGTTTAAATGTAAACAAGTATCAAAAATATGGGAAATATTTTCTTATTATGTGGTGAATAGTAACAATCTTTGACCATATGCTAAATTCTGAAATTCCTGACCCTCTTTTCCTATGGTAAAGGGAAGGTATATACGTGGGGGAGCCACTTGGACAGCTGTAGTCTCTCCTTTGAGGGTTCTGCTCTGAAAACCCACTGCTGAACTATCAGAAATGGCCATCTGGGGTGGACCGGAATAAGCCAGGAGCGCTTGTTCTGCAAAGTAGTGATCCATGTGTCACGTGAAAGATCCCCTTTTTATCCTGGGGCTACAATGTTACCTTGGTCCTTGACAGCAATTCCTAGGGGGGAGAACCACATCAGAATAGAACTAATTTTTTTCTGATTTGGATTTGTTTTATCTCTTACTCAAAGTGAGTGTTACCTTCAATATTATGGTCCAGTTGTGTCACTGGTGTTGAACAGTGATTTCAGCACCTTCTGTGAGCAGAAGTGTGAAGGAGGTAAACACGGATTTCCCTCCAAAAGTTCAGCGGCAATTGCCACTGCCATTGCCAGTAAAAACTTTGTGTCAAAATATACACCCCAGATATTTAGTGGCATGCACATCGCACAAGTGGGCTTTAAATGTGGTCTGACTGTTAATTATACACCCAGCATGCTCAGAGCACAGAATGTGCTTAAAGGTTAAAACAGGTTGACTATTGAAGGTGACAATCACAGAATCATTTGATTTCAAAATTGAAAGTAACCTTAGATTTGAGTTCAGCCACCTCACTTTCAAGACGAAGGAAACTAAGATGATTTAAGAGACTAAATAAGTTGTCCAAAGCCTCTTGTTCAAGTAGCGAGAGAGCCAGAATGTGAAGCCAGGGAGCCTCGCTCTCAGCTCTGTAGTGCACGGGGCAACAAGCTTGAAGAAACACGTGGGCTTGTGCCTTACTGCACTGTATTGTGATCAGTCGTTTCGGTGTGCGTGCTTCCCCCAACAGACCATGTGCCCTTTAAGAAAATATCCATTGCCAGCTTCTAGTATAGTTAGTGGCACATGATAGTATCCCAGGAAATGATTGTCAAAAAGATCAATGCATGCGTGAATAAGTGTGACCTGGTTTTTCTCACCATATTCGAACAAATGCTGTAAATTTTACTGATCTCTTCTACTACTTGGTCAATCGGGTATTGAAGAAGGGTAGAGATAATACAAAAGTATTATGGTAAAAGTCATACAAGAAGGCAAGAAGAGGAAAAAGGGGTACACAAGTCAGTAGGAATACTAACCAGAAAAATTCAGTACATAGACAAAGTTTCTAGATTCAGTTTCAGAGATATTTGTCAAGAGCCTTGCCTCTTCTGAGCTCTCCCGAATTTCAAATAAGGACTTTTTAAGAAGATGGTGCCTTAAGCAATCCCCATTATTGCTGCAGAAGGCAGGCTGGACTGCAGGTTCCTCTGTAAGCAAAATTGCTCTTATGTGTATTTCACCTCCCTGTGGTATATCTTCCCACCCATTTGGCACCCATTTCTAACCCATGTTCCTGCTACTATTCCTATTACAGGGGAAAGTGCATGTAATTCATGGGGATCCTGTTTCTGGAATATTTTGTATGTAGAAGACATGTCATGAGATACAAAGGAAAGTACTTACATTGTGGCATTTCAAATTCAGTGACAAGTAAGCAGAAGAAATGGGTATACATACATACATATATATATATATATGTATATATATCTGGCAGAAGTAACTCCTGCTGAGTGTGGTTGGTAGGGTAATAATATTGTGTAATGAGTTATAGTTTTAATTTGAACATTTCACCTAAAATGTCATATGGTGTGCTTGAGTGTGATATTGTTATGTTACAGAATTACATGCCTATTATTTTGTAATAAAAGATTTTGTAATAAAAAAGGGGCATTATTTGTGCCGGATATGTATATATGTTGGGTTTATCCCTCCTTGCAAATCACCCAAAGCCAATGAAAATAAAGGTTAAAATATCCAGTTATTAACTCCCACTCTGAGTTTCTATTGCTTCTGAAATGCTTGTATGCTGTAAGTAATTTGATACTAAGCAGTGTCTTTTTTTTTTTTTTTTTAAATGAAGGATTCAGGGTCCTAATTAGAGAACACAGAAGGCTTGGTGCTGGAGAAACACATCCACAAATATCAGGCTGGAGTGGTGCACCCGGAGAGAGGTTATCAGTCGGGGCAGGGCTGGCTGTGCTCCAGTGTGCAAAGAAGTCTAGATGCAGGAAATTTAGTCTGTTTTAGGTGTGGTGCTACACAGATGCCAGGCAACCTGGGATGAGTCAATGGCACCACTGGGAGAAACTTACGGCAGTAAGGCAGGAGGCAGTCATCCGTTTTAGGTGGATTGGGTCAACCCCGGCCAAAGTCAAGTGTGGAGGTGCCACCTGTCATCAAACATTCCTTTGAACCATCTGGAACATAGCAGACCCCTCCGGTCAGCGCTACATGGTGCAGTTATCACTCTTCCCATCCCTTCCTTAAATACTCCACACTTACATATTTGTGATTTTGCATTTCCTTCTTCTGAAATCCTTTCCTCTCATATTGTCCATCGAGCAAGGAGCATCTGTTACCCATCGCCAGGAGTAGTTATCCAAACCCTTCTGCCACGGCCTCTTGGGATCAGAGTTGCCAAGGAAAACAGCATAGACACTAGATGGAGCAACACTTGACTCGCATGGAGAAGAAACAGAACGAGATCAGTGTTAGTAGTGGGCACTGGTGCCCCATGGCCAGTAGGTCCTTCCCAGCAGCCTAACACAAGGCCTCTGGCCTGCATGCAACCCTTTCGTGCTGTGGAATGAAGGATCCCACCCCCTGCTTTCAGGGAACAGATATAGCAGTGAGGTTGGCCAGGTGCCATATGACCACGCATTTAAACAGAACAAAGGAGTACACATTAAGCTAAGTGAAGTAACTCAAAGAGAGAAAGACAAATACCCTATGATTTCACTTCTATGTGGGACCTAAAAGACAAAATAAATAAACAAAGTAAACAAGAACAAACTTAAGGATACAGAGAACAAAGTGAATGGTTGCCAGATAGGAGTGGGGTTGGGGGTTTGGTGAAAAACATATAAGCATTAATAAGAAAAAAGTGCAGAACAGTCATGGGGGTGTACAGTGCAGCATATAGTCAGTGATATGGTAACAGCTACGAGTTGTGTGGTGTCAGGTGGGGATTAGACTTATTAGGGCGCATCCTCATAAGTTATATAAATAGCTAACCACTATGTGCACCTGAAACCAATATAACAGTAAGTGTCAACTGTAACTGAAAAAAATAAAAAAAATTTAAAATCTGAAACAGGGTAAGATAGCCCCACACAAAGTGGCAATTCCAGCACAGGCTGTGAGAATTCTTTATCCTTTAGTAAGGGAGTGTTCCTGGCCTATGGCCCATTCTTGTGTGACCAAGAGGTGGTCACAAATGACGCCCTGGCAGGTGTGGCTCGGCGGATTGAGCATCGGCCTGTGAGCCAAAAGGTCACCGGTTTGATTCCCAGTCAGGGCACATGCCTGGGTTGTGGGCCAGGTCCTCAGTGGGGGGTGTGTGAGAGGCAACCACACATTGATGTTTCTCTCCCTCTCTTTCTGCCCTCCCCTCTGTCTAAAAATAAATAAGTAAAACCTTAAAAAAAAAAAGACTACACACATGAGCTCGTCTTTTCCAATATAGTCCATGTGGCTCCTTCCCTTTTCCCTAACTCCCCCACCCCCTTTCCAGATCTTTGTTGTCAAAAAGCCTTCCATGGCCAACCTTTATAACACAGCCATCTCCAAATCCAATCCACTAGTTTCCCTGAAGACAAAAGCTTTGGTTGTTTGGTAACTGCTGTCTGTATCTCAGCAACTCCAACAGTGATGGGCACATAGTAGGTATACAATAAAAACACGTTGAAGAGATTGGTAAGACAGGTCTTACAAAGGAAAAGTCTTCTCTCACGATGCCTGGAAAGCAGTGGAGAGCTTTTCAGATGCTTTCATAGACCAGGTCATTCACTTACGCTGCATCTAATTTATACATAGAAACCCAACAAGCCTTAGAGCAAGTGATACCTCCAGGATAGCAGATAGCACTATTATCATTCAGTTCCCATCAGGGCTCCAAGCAACTTGTAGAAAACCTGTCTTCTGATGTGCAGCAGTAATTTGCGTCATAAGGAAAATCAAACAAATTATTTTTCACCTGAAGGGAGCAGGATTATTTGACTTCAAAAATTTACCATATGGCTTCTCTACCATCCAGCATAGCTTCCAGGCTTAAGGTAGTAAGAGTGAGAACATGCCCATAAATTATTCAGAGATAATTCAAAATAAGTGTGACTCTGACAGATTGTCAAGTTTCTTAATGCTTTTTCCTGATAACAAGTACTATGTTTTTGCCAAAATTGGCTTGTTTCTCACCACACTTAATTGTTACTGTGTATATGTTGTCTATGTTGTGTTGTTTCGTTTATTTTTTTTGTTCCCTCACAGAGTCCAGTCTGGCTCTTACCTCAGCACTGGGTGGTTCACGTTCATTCTCGCCATGGATGCCTGCTATGGCATTCACGTCTACGGGATGATAAATGACACCTACTGCAAGTAAGATCACAGGAAATTATTTTTATGCATCTCCAATTCGGGTATCTTGTCAAAATATCACAATTCATTTTAATACCATAAATCTGAAAAAAAACAGATAAAACAACAATTATTTCTGTTCTTTGCTGACACGACATTTCATTGTCAGTGCATCAAGTGGTGACTTTTAGCAGTGATAAAAAGAAAAATACTTACCACAGTCTAATGTCAAATGTCAGAAGAAACATTTTCCCGTTAATCAGTGGCATATCGGGGGCTTGTGGCTTAGAAATACAGGCAACTTTAGTGGTTATTTAATTTGCAAAGCAAGTTTGTCATCTCTGCTGTGCTAATGACTTGATAGATGGCTATCTACTCAGTGGTTATATTTGATCATGAAGGACAAAATGTCCTAGAGCCTCAGAGAAGCTGATAGCTTAGCAAGACTTTCTGGAAATAAGTGAGTAATCTGCCAGGTCCTTATCTAAAATGGATGTCTTTATCCGCATACATCCCCAGTGGGGGTGGGGGCAGTTTCCAGCTAGATAATAAAATAAGCCTTCCATTCTTCATCAAGGTAATCAAACATACTTCCCTACCAACAGCTGGCAAAACAGAATTCGGGGAATATTTTCATCATATCTTCAAAATGATAATTAAGCCACAATCTTCATGATCAAATATTTCTACCCTAGCTATTAGCATATTGGAGCACAGATGAACCAACTGTCCTCCTCTGAAAAATTGTAAGACTTCTTCAAGCCCTGTAAGAGCATCAGGCTATCCAAAGTTTGCTCCATTATGCACCATTTCCTCCTTCAAAGGAGAGCTATATGTTCGAATGTAATTGGTGTGATATATAAATTTTATTTGACTTATTAAAGCACTAAGGATTTGGTACATCTTCCTAAAAGCTTTTATAAATAATAGTTTTAACTGAGTTCATGGACTAGAATCATGCATAGGTTTGCAAGTAAATGCATTTACTCAGCACATAATGGATTCTTGTAAATGAATGATTTTCATTCTTCATCTCAATCTTCTTTTTTTTTTCTTTCCTAGGACAGAGGGGTATAGGAAAGTTCCCTACCATTACTATGAACAAGGAAGAGATGAGTGTGATGAATACTTTCTTCATGAACATGCCCCATATGGAGGCCATAGATTTATCACTGAAAAGAAAGTGTTTGCTAAATGGGCAAAGAAGCACAGGATAGTATTTACACACCCAAACTGGACAGTGTCTTGATACTGGTTTTTCTGATCTTGCCACACCACTTGACATGATCAAGATACTGCAACTGTGATGCTAAAGATGCTGCGATGCTGGTGGTGGTGATACAGGCAGCGACAATGATGATCCAGATTCTGTACATTCTCAGACATTCCCAGACGATGACTCTGCCAGTAATTGGAACTTGGGATTTCACGGAGGGTGGCTGTGCTCATTATATTATTCCTGAAGGTTCAACATTATCTATTGTACTTTGTAATTTAACTGGAATTGCAATGAAGGCCAGTGACATGACAGCAGTGACCCAAGAAATGAAAGATTGTCCTTCAAATAGCTTCCCAGAACTCTTCAACAGTGAGCAGCTTCTCAAAGCCATGGGCTTTGTCCTCATGAGGCAAGGCTGTTTCCTCTGCGGATGCTTCAGCCTGAGCAGCTCTGCCATCCTGAGGAGGGTTTGGTTGTCAGACACTGACCCGGGGGATACTATCTGGGCACAAGTGTTTTACCACAGTCACTAGTTAGGCTGAGAGCAGAAAAGGAATCTCTTCCCAACTTAATGTCTTCCTACAGCGCTTTCTACAGCCAAAGCTTCAGGCCATGTCCTACCTGACAATGAAAACACCGTGGATATCCTACCTGTAGGATGACTTGACTGTCTCAAACGTTTCATTCAAAATGGGCCAAGTAGCAAATCGTGATGAATTACCATTCTCACCACTCCATTATTACTACTCCAAACCATATAACTAAACATGTTAGTAGAATGATCTATATTAATGTTAAGTTATTTTTGGATAAGTCCTAAATATTTCAGGTGGCTATTTGACATGTAAGGTTTCAGCACTGTAATAACATATACTGTGAAAATACTTCTTTAACAGAACCAAAAAGTTTACTAACTTTGCTTCAACAGGAAACAACACAAAATTATATGCTTTTTAAACTCATGAAACAGGGAAAGCAAAGCATATTTTTACATCAATTTGTATCCAACCATACTTCATACTATATATTTATATATTCAAATTTCTATTTTGTAGGCCCAAGCTGTGTCTCTCCACACATTACATCACCATTGCCAAGTGCTAGCTGTTGGACGTGGAGAGGAAATGATTCCTTGTACTCAATCTGACCAGAACTTTTGCCTTCTTGCGATTAACTTTCCCCACAGTGGGTCAGTGGTTATACCATAATAACAACAGTAATAATGACCTTAATGTCCAAAGTGCTCTGTCATTTACAGTCCTGCCACGTATGCTATCCCATGTGATGCCCATGGCCACCCCACTGGTCCATTGCCTATGCATTCTGACATCTCCTTAACAGATGATCTATAATTTGTTGATTGCTCTGATATATTGTTCCCCTTTGCTAAACTCTGTATAGGATAGCATTTATGTAGACTAGTCACCAATGGATTTCAGTGCCAAATACAATATATTGCATCAGAATTATTCAAAAAGTATTATAAGGATGGTTTTGACCATGGACTAAAAACACAGGTACTGTTGATATTTTTTTAATGACTATTTAGGTGGGGAAAAGATGAAGAAGCAGGAACAGTAGGAGGGAATGAAAGTAGAGAAATATAGTTTCTTGTTTCAGGCTTAAGATGATTCTGTTCATAATATACTTATTGCTCATTAAATACTTTAGGGTTGATTTGCCGAGAGGCTGAAACATTTTTGCAAATGATTCAAAATACAAAACCATGGTAACTTGCAGAATGTTTTGGTGGCTGGAAGTAAGGATGCATTGCCCCTCAGGAGCACTCTGCAGGTCTTTCCCAGGGCTGCGTCCCATGACCGGTTCTCATTATCCTGGCCCATCTTGGGCGAAAGCCTCTTCCTTGCTCTCTTCTGCCATTTTGATTCCCCAGGACTCGTACCAACAAAAATGGCCAAGTGCCACTTCCATTGTTGAAACCGTTAGTGTTGTTACCTTTAGTTGTTTCCTTATGTGATTTTTAGCTCTATGTATGTTAGTTGTTTGGAGGGATAGAAATGTCCACTCCAAGAAAAATAAACAGATACAAAGTTAAAACTGTAATAAGGCTTCTTTTCCCCGTGTAATACAGATGTTCCATTTTTAAATAAAAAGAAACGCTTGATGATGAGAATGTTTCAGGGAATGACCTAATTTATTTAGTTTTCTGGTCAATGGAGGGCCGAGTCTATTTGTCTGAGCCTTTACTAATGAGAAACTTCTGAAGACTTTCTCGCTCTCCTGCCTCACTATTGTTTTCTCTGACAGAGGCTTTGACAGTGTCCTGTATCCCTCGTTCTATGACATCGGATGTGTGTGAAATAGGCTGTTTGTTTGTTTCTTTGTTTCTTTGCTTCTTTGCTTCTTTGTTTTGGAGAGTTCACAAGGCATTTCCTTCTCTTTCCCCCTCCTTTACTTTGCTTTTCTTTCTTTACAAAACCCTAACTACACACTTTTTATTGTTGTCTCTTTTTTCTTTCTTTTTTTCTAGAAGTGAGAAACAAAGGAGACATTACTCTCAATTTGGAGACCTAATTAGATGATTTCCAGTGTAATGAGTATTTTGATAGAATCGTATGACTCATTTTTCTCTATATTCTTAATGTTCTTTGCTTTCATTTCCTGTTTTTCTTTACCCTCAACTTCCTAATCCTAGTGAAAATACAAAGTCTAATTGCTCCCATGTTGAGGAGAAATGTATCTAAGATTTACTGATGGGGAAGAGAACAGTTAAGGATCAATTCAAGAGAGTACTTGGCCATGCAAATTTGCGGTCAGTTCCACAGGTGCTGGTCAGATGAAAGAGATTTCATCCAGCATCAAAACATTAGGAAATTTAACTGAATTCACTCATCCTTGAGGTGTACATATCCCAGAAGTTAATCAACATCTAAAAAATTAAAAATATTTCAGTACCATTCAAGGCTTTAAGCAAATACACTATCGAAACTGGCCACAATTGCTGAAATTGGCATAAAATTATATGAGCTAAAAATAAGTGTTTTTTAAAAAATTCTGAAGGATCCTAGGGAAAAACAGGAAATTTAAAAAGCATTTTAGAATGAATGTTTGAATTCTTTCTAAATTAACCTAGTGATAAGTAGTACTGATTTACATTACTATCCTGGTAATATGAATAAGAAACATTTTAGAATACGTGGTTTTACATTGCTATCAAACCTATCAAAGAAAAACCAACATGGGAGAACGTTTGTATGTGTGCACAGAGGGTCCATTTGTGTGCGTGTGTAAAGGCATATCAGCCTTTACATATCCTTACAATGAAAGGTAAAAATATATTTTTCATTGATGTGTATGAATCACAGAAAACCCGTCTTAGACTTCATCTGAAATTTGTTGGGCTACATTTTGAATCCTGATGCAAAAACAAAAACAAAAACAAAAAGCAAAAATCAAAATTAAATGTACTGATTGTTAAGAGTACGCAGAATCATATTCCACGGCTGGCCAGAAGAATAAAGCTAGAGAAGCTGCTAAATCTAGAACTGAGAACACAGATGCCACAGTTGCCGCCAATCAGACCTGTAAGTGTAGCAATCTGTGTCGCAGGCTCTGCCAACTGCAGCTCAGCTAAAGACACACCGACAAACCTCGCATCAGGCTTCATTCACACTGAAGTGACTGAACATTGGTCTCCCTGTTCAAATAGGTCTGTCTTCAGTGTAAGCAAACTCAGATTTGCATGATTTTTATTATATGGCTAGAGAACTGTGACCATTGTGGGAAAAGAAATTTATATAAGGAGAATGCCCTTTGAAGATTTGGAATGAATCAGCCGATGTGGGAGCAAGAGTCTGAATTAGGGATGTGACTGAACTTTCCAAAAATAAAGTCATCAGAAGAGAATCACTCAGTATTTCCTTAAAAAGAGAGAGAGAGAGAGAGAGAGAGAGAGAGAGAGAGAGAGAGAGAGAGAGAGAGAGAGAGAGAGAGAGAACACTAAAGTACTTCACCTGGTGATGTTAATTATAAGCTCAGTTTAATTTCAATAGGCAAGAAAATACAATCAGATGGCTTACTTTTTTTTTTTAACAACCCACCCATCTGGGGTGTAATGTGGCATGCCAAATGCAAAGAACAAACTGTTTTGTCCAGGCTTTGGGTGTCTTAGCACAACAAATGATTTACAGTCCCAGAGCTGTCAGGGGGAGCCTGCTTTTCCCTTAACTGCAGTTTTGAAAGGCAAGACCTCATTATGTTAATAGCATATGTAGATCTAATGACTGGCGAGCCAGTACTGACCTTTGTAAGTAGTCTAAACTGTAGAGCTACAAGGGGCTATAGAGACCAGCCAGTCCAACCCTTCAATCTTCGAGTTGAGAAAATAGACCTGTAGAGGTGAAGTGACTTGGCTGTGCCTGGAAAACAGACTAGTAGCTGACTCATGTCTCCTTCTCTAGTACTTTTTTCATCATTATTATTTTTTTAGCACAAAACAGTAGCTGCAAAAATGCCGAAGTGACTTTACTGGAAGAGTCTATTCCTGGAAGCCAAGGGCTCCGATTAGTGTTGATACTACTCATGATCAGAGAAATCTCCACACTGAAGTGTAGAAATATGCATAATTGAAGGACCCTAACCCAGAACTTATCAGTATTTTCTATTGTCTACATTTGTTGCTACCACTAAGCCAATTGTGTTATTATGAAATTCTAGGAGTAGTTTAAACAACATAAAAGTGAGTTTCTTAGATTTTTGGTTATTGAGGATGATGAAGTCATCGATACTCCTAAGAGCTACAGAGTATGGAAATTGCTTCGTGTAACTGCAGGTCCTGTGTTTGCATTATTCGAAGAGCTTACCAATTCAGCTACCTGGGTTACTGGAATGATCCACCTGCATCCATTGGTGAAATGTTAGCCTTTTGTTTCACACTCATCTTTGCACTGCACATGATCTTTGAGCCCAGTTACTACCCTTCTGGAAGGTAAACCAAAGCGCCAAATGCCCCACAAAACTCAATTAAGAAGCGAAGTTGAAAGGTTTTTCATTACAGTCCACTCACAGGATACTGTTAGAAGAGAACATTTTAAAACTATATGCACTAGGCCCTGAAAACAGTTCCTGTGGCTCAGAGAGCATATTGTTTTGTTGCTTGCTTTTGCTAAACCTTAGAGAAACCACTCGAGTAAAATTCCATGTAAATTGCTAAAGCATCAAATCAGCACTGTCCTTGGGCATTGTAACAATGCAGAAAACCACATTTTGCTTTATGTTTAGGCTCTCTACTTTTTTTTTATCTTTTTAGAATAGGTGCAATTTGTTTATGGAGCAAAAAACTCCTTTTTCTTCACAGATACATATCCTTTTGTTCATTTTTGGATATTTCAGAAAAATAGAAGCTCACATGCACAAAAGTGAAGAATATCTTGATGACTAAATAGCCAACTCCTAAATTCATATATTTGCCTATGAAGTGAGAAGTTTCATCTAAGAAACTCCAGAGGGACCAAAACCAGGGCATTGCATGGTTCTTTTTTTTTTTTTTTTTCAAAGATTTTTTAAAATTTATTTTGAGAGAGAGGGGAAGGGAGGGAGAAAGAGAAAGCGAGAAACGTCAATGTGTGGTGGTTTCTCTCATGCCCCCTACTGGCGGCCTGGGCCGCAACCCAGGCATGTGCCCTGACTGGGAATCGAACCCTTTGGTTTGCAGCCCGTGCTCAATCCACTCATGGTTCCTTTTTACCAAACCTACAAAATACTAATTTCCTTGTGTTTAATTTTGTTGGCATTGCTACTGAATAAATACCCATTTCTGTTACATAGAGTATATTTTATGCTTCACTCATTTTTCTGAGTTCACACAATATTTGCTGTAGTCTCTCATTCACTTAAAAACCTGTAATCTTCATCTATTTTCAGAAGAGACTGTAAATGTACAGTTGTGCATTTGGTGAGGTATTTTTTTTCCTGGCATCCGATTGCCTTATTTATAGGCACCATGCTTTAGAATAAAGCTTACCAAATGGCAAAAGGCTCCTGGTTTATTTTAGTTGATTCACTTTCACAAGAGAGTTTGAGGAGATGTAAACAGCCAGAGAGTATTTCTCACTGAAGGAAAAAAAAGTCGGGGCCACAGGAGTGTCATGGGATGGGGAGGGGGTGGGAAGGAGCTTCAACATCCCCTTCAAGGCAGGAAGATGTCCAGGAAACCCCTGCAGACAAAACAAGAGTAAATGTTTGCTGCAACTCTCTGGGGCTGAGGGATATTTACTTCCTTGCTGTGACAGACTTGTTAGCAAAGTTCAGTTCCTACAGGAGCTGCTTAAAACAGAGAAGTCTTCATTCTCTCCTCCATCACCTCCCTTCTTTCCTCCTTCCTGGTCCTCACTTTCTCCCTTATTTTCTTTCTGGAAAACAGCATTTCTTTAGTTAAACATCATAAGTGGATAGTTTTTCAATTTACAAATTAGCTTACAGTACCCCACCAAACTCTGTAAGAAATCCCTATTTGGATATGATCTTAAAATGAGAGTCTTCTTTAGGAATGAAGCAACTGTAAGTTATACTTAAATACCTAGTTTATTAAAGGGGTATACACTTCAGTCCATCCCCTCAAATACTCTATGAAGTAGGTAAGGTTACTGTCAGCATTCCGCATTCAAGGAAATTGAATCAGGTTAAGTAGTTTGCACGGCTACTAATGGAATGAGATTTTTAACCCAAGCAGTTTGACCCAGAATCCATACCTAGCTGAGGTAAGCTAGTAGAGGTAACCAACAACTCCAGAGTTTCAGTGGCTTAACGGAATGAGGTTTGTTTCTCTCTAAAACGTAAGTCCCGTGTAGATGTTCCTCCGCAACCACCTTATCTCCAAGGACGACTCAGCGGAGCAGCCTTCTCACATCACAGGGCTTTCCTCTTCGGCACCCTCGGGGTCTTCTCTGTTTGGCCTGCTAATGGGGAAAGAGCATGGCGAGTCCTGTGTTGGAGGGTTTTGTGGGCAGGTAGCCCAAAAGCAGTGTGCCTCGTTCCACCCACATTCCATTGACCAGGCTCCGTCACCTGGTCTGGTAGTGAGATTAGCACTGTTATCCGTGGGGGAGGAAAAGGAACAGGGTTGAATGAAGATGAATGGGTGGAGGTCCCTGAGATCATATTCTGAGTCATGAAGACAAAAACCTTCTAGAAATTACCCAGTTTTGTGAAACTCTTTTAATAAATTGTTTATGTTGATAATCCATGTTAAGAACACACAAAAAAATTTCTTTACATGGATGTCAGCACCCACATCTCAAGCAAAATTTTGTACTACATCCTATTATGCCAAGAAGAGAGGATAAGATTTCCCTTTCTCAAGAGAGTAATGAGAGTTCTAGAAACACTTCTAAGTGATTTGATTCTACCAATAGTAAAAGTAATGTGACTTTTAATGTTTTACTTCAACTGTGGTTAAAGTAAGATGGATCCATCCTCACCTCTGATCACCCCAATTTATGTTTGCCCATTTCCTTTTCATGATGTTACAAAGATTAGACTCCCTTTTCAACTTCTCTTTGGTCCACAGATCTATGCAGTGGTTAGATAATTTTTTAAAGTAAAAAAAATAAAACTGCTGGTTCGCATATCTTAAAATTACAAATACCTCTCTTGCTTTCCTTTTTCTATTCACATTAGCATATGAACTTGCTCAAGCAAAAAGTCCAAATATCCCATAAAAATAGTTGTCCATCACCAAAATATTACAGGTATATTCCTATGGAGAAAGACCCTTTGTGTTTTCTCTCTCTTCAACTCTCAATAATTTTCTTCCCTTCCCAATAATTTATATTTTTATATTATTTTCTTTAAGATGTCTACAAATCTTTTCCTCTTAATGTTAATAGATTTTACATCCTAAAATTCTTTCTTACCTAATAGGAAACTATTTGCTACCTTGGGAAATGTGCTGGGCATGTTAGCATATAAATCTTCTTAGTTTCTCCATTGAGAGGCATTAGTTGAGACTCTAAAAACAAAATAATTGGAGAAGGGAATCTCCCTGTTATCTTCCTCCAGATCAATGTGAAAATCATTTTAAGGACCAGAAAACATAGCACCTGGTTGGTACATGACATAGGTTAAAATTTCTTCTTAAGAGTTGTAACTGGTGATAAGACTATTGTAAGTTGCTTTGCAGTACTAAATTGAGGTTTTCACAATCCCTAAACCCATAGCTGAAACGCTTGAATCACACAAGCACACGGTGTACACACACCAGCAGCATCCTACACCATGCATTCTTCAGTTCTTGCATCTATCATTGATACCATTTTCTATGCTTATCTAATCACTTAACAATCTATGTAATCTTTCAAAATATTTTTCTTCCACACACCTGAATTTCCCTGCAAGTGTAATACATACGATGGAATTCGCTTAGACTGGTTTTCCATCTTCAGTGGCAGTTTTACTTCAAATTAAAATGACTTATCCGACCCATCTTTTGGCGATGCTGATTATAATGGGTTTCATCTCTAGTACAAAGGGGTATACTCTACAATCTTTGATGGATAAAAGGATATTAATGTTGGATGAGGACATTAATGTCATGCAAATAGATCTGTGGATCATGCAAAGCTGTGAGTGACTGTCCGATATGAAGCACTAGGAAAAAAGGGGAGGGAGGGAAGAGTTCAACTGTACAACATATGGGTTCAATGAAACCGAATAAAATTTGACAGGAGCAAATGTAAAGCCTGGCACTTAGGTACAAGAAAGGCTGGAGCACGACTTAACAGTAGCACTGATGAAAAATATTTGGAGGTTTTAGAACACTAATATGAGATGTAGCATTTTACAAGGTCACTATGACCTAAGATGTGTAGAGGAGTCTAAGAGTAAAAAGCAAGGTTCAGGATTAATCAGATCACTTCTGGGAATATTTTTAAAACTTGTTTCTACTTGGCATCAGATTGGACACAGAGCCTATTTTCATTGTCCGAAACACTTACCAGATAGAAAGGTATGATTCCCATTATCACCTTGGTCGGTATTCATTCAGCAATTTTTATAGATACTAATAAAATCATATTTTATAACCCATTTTTCCTTAATAAGGAACTGCAAACATTTTCCCAATGTCACTAAATTATTCTAACACATTTTTAGTAGCTGCATTGTGGTATAATCTATTTAAACATTTCTCCGTTGTCACTTTTCTCTGTATGAGAAACAGGTTTATTCATCAAATTTTAAATCTTCCTCTGACTTTTGTTTCTTTTATTGTAGCATCATGCAGTGTTGCCTGCTTTCTTGCATCCTAGCTAAAAATTGGTGGGTTTTTTATCTTTGCCAGTTTTACATATGCTAAAATGATACCTTGATTTAAAGAGCGTTTAATTGATGTCTATGGATATTAAACATTTTTACATATTTATTGGCAATTTATATTACTTCTTTCATGAATTATCACTTCCAATACTTTGCCAATTTTTTACTGAGGTGGGAGTCACCATACTTTAAAGACACAGACAAATAAGAATTCAGTCAAAAGAAAGGGAGCCAGGTTAAGAGCGACCTGGATCAGGAGGAAAATGGAAGCCTTTCTCACCAGGGATTGAAAACTTGTAGTTCGCTTGATCGAACGTGCCGGGGAGACTAACTCCAAACATTTGAAAGGAACCAATGCAGGTACAAAATCAGTCATAAACGCTGCAGTGCCTCTGAATGGAACTAGAGCCGATGGATGAAATTTCAGATTTTATGTTGGAGGATATTTGGAAGAATCCAAAATTAGAATGTAAATTTTTAGAGTGAGTGAATTTGTGGGTTATATTTGCAGATAGATAAGACCACCCACTGGTTTAGTGTTTCATGCAATTAGAAAGTTGGACCCAATGGCCCCCAAGGTCCCCTCCAAAGCACACATTCTGTGCAATAGACTGGAACTCGTGTGGAAAGGCCAGATTTGACACTGAAATTCTGGGGAAAAAAAAAAAGCCTGGAATGGTTGAGCTTTCGGAACCCCCTGCCTAAGCAGTAACATATTTAGATGTCATCTCTTAGAACAATTTTTTTCTGATGATGGCAAATTTCACCAAATTCGCACTCAGAGTTGGTTCCCAAATTCTGAGAGTCCACTCCACTGCGGGTAGGTGCACACATACCACAACCACCACCACCCCAATCCTGACACTGCCAATCAGTGACTTCATTTTAGTAATGCTTCATAAAGAGCTATGACTTTGCTTCTCAGTGGGAAACTTATTCACATTTTAGACAACATATTTTTATATACTCGCTATTGGGCTATGTCTTTGAAATGTAATGACTCAAGAAAATTACCTTTAGTATTATAACATTCTTCATCTTGGTAATTTATGATAATGGATGTCAGTGTAGATTTAGGAGTCATTTATACTGTCCACATTTTCCTATTTCTGCTAGATTAAATAATTTCTTCATATTGGGTTTTGCTGCATTTTTCAGTTTTCTAGTCTGTATCACTCACTTTCAGTACATTTATAATCCTTTTATCTAGCTTTTGTAAATTCAAAATGATGCCTAGGATATTTTAAGTTTTGAGCAATCAATGCCCTTTTCAAATTGCTCTCTTAAGGTTTTTGTAAAATAATACTCTCCATTATACAACTTTAAATTACCTACCTTTTCTTTAACTAAATTTCATCTAAGAAGGCTAATGAACATTAAGCATTTTAATCATTCCACACTGTCAAAACTGTCTTCTCATTACTGAGAATTGGATAGACCATGAGCTTAATTGTGTTCCTGGCTATGTAACTAGAGTGAAAGCTTGACAATATGATTAGTATGTAGCTGCGAAATTAGTCCTGATCTTTATTAATACCTATGCACAAGTAGTTCAGCAACTACACATTGAATATAACCAAGTTCATGATACTTTAATTCTTTACAAAGTTTACCAAAGAGCTATAAAAATAAATAAAAATTCTAAATAATACAAGATGACCCAGAGTAATAGCTGCAAGAATAAGGCAAATAAAGATGTCTTATGTTATAGAGAAATATAAGGAAATAATAATACAAATATAAAAAAATGTCATTACATTATATATTCAAGTAATGTTCAAAATACCTTTAGGATGATACAGCATGTGGTGGATCTCAGGAAGTGCATCTTGAACTTCTATTAGTAACTTCTTATAGAAATGGCTAATATAGCAGAAAGCCACCAAGACATAAAGATACTTAAATCTAATGTAAGATGAAGCTTCCTAACAGCAGCAGCTTGTAGAATACGATCAATATTTATTTGAAAATGTCATGGTTATCTTTGGAAAATTAAATGAAAATATCCACAGTATAGTAAATGCTAATATCTTTTCTCCTGTCTTTACTGGAATCTGTTAGTGGACACCAGGGTTCAGTCAAGGCCCTGGTACTATTTTCAAATGTATTCATTGAACAAAAAGCACATTTCAGAGACATTTCAAAGTTAACTGTGAATTCAAATAGCATAGGCTGTGGAACCAATGGTGATATAAATATGGATCAATTTTATCCCTTTTATCCGTGTAGATCAATTCGTCGTGTGTTATCACACTCGATATGCATTTACTCTCAGCTTTGGGAGTTACCGTGAATGTGAATTACCCTGATTATGTTTCTTCTTACGACAGTCTCATCTATACTTGTACATTGAGCTTGAATGAAAATTTTCTAATGTAATGTTAGCTATGTGCATGTAATGGGAGACTTAAGCAGGGTAAGAAACAGACTGGGAAAGCAAACATTTTAATATGCACCTGTCCCAACAATTCACCTGTTGTCTACAACTTCCAAAGAAAACCTCATAGAGGAGTTACATTCCTTTATGTGATTTAATGGTTTTGGTGACTTAAAGAGCCTACACTTAGGTCTTCCTGGAAGTGACTTTCTCTAGGAGAAATTTCTGTCCTGTGTGGTAGGCAAATTACACACTGGGAGGCAAATAAGGGTAAATGGAGAGGAGACAGCTAGTTACAGGGTCATATATTAACATTCTTCTATGTCTCTTCTGTACCTCCATTAAAATCTTAAGTCTTTCCTAATGTATCTTCTTCTTTATTATATATTCACATAGAAGAGCCACTCAGATTATCTCATTTAGCTATTGTCACTGAGTCTATAAAGAGACCTACATATATTTGGTCGATTGATTTTCATAGAGATGTCAAAATAATTCTATGGAAAAGGAATAGTCTTTTCAATGTATGGTGCTGAAACAACTGGATATCTATAAGAAAAAAATGAATTTTAATTTTTACCCTCACCACAATATAGAAAAGGGGCATGAGAGTTATACAAATTAACTAAAGTCAAGCCAAGTTAAGTCAGGGACCTGCTACACACTGCCTGACATGGAACACACCTCACCAGAGATGCAAGCAGACCACCAGGAGCCTCTGGAACAGAGAAACTTCCTGCAAAGATTGATTGACAGCTACTCACCTATAGCATATCGTTTCCCTGTACCACGAAAGGAAAACACAAGGCCACAAAATATACCTTGGAAAGTTAAAGTTAAACCCAATTTTTTTTTCCACTCTCTATTTTCTTGTATCAGCAATTTTCCATAGAAACTACAAATAACTATAAGCTCAACCCCTCAGATGGTCGGGGTCTCTCTTCCTTTTCTAACGAGGGGGCTCCACTACCCTGTGTGTGGAGTAGCTTTCCCTGCGGGTCTCCCTTGCCTCACTGGCGAAGAAAGACTGCTGTTCTCTCTGTGGAGGAGCCACTGCCTGTCTTATTGCTTCGCTAATAAATTCTCTTTCGCTTTAAATTCTATGCTGATTCAAATATAAATTCCTTCCTGCACGAAGCCAGGAACCCACAGTGGGTCATGGGCCTTTAGGCCCCTGGACCCCCAGAATACCTGCATCAACCATACAAACAAGTTAACATGAAACGGATACTGTATTTTTTGGACTATAATTATGACACACTTCCCCTGCCAAATTTGGGAGGAATAATGGTTGTTAATGCTGCTGTTGAGCTCTGTTTACATTTACATTGGTAAAATATTATGTTATTTATGTTATTAAATATTTTACCACATTTTTTGCTTCCAAATTTTTTTCCTATTTTTCTCTAAAACCTAGGTGCATCTTAGGGTCCAAAAATGATAATTAATCTAAGCATGAAGATTAGATTAATCTAATCTAAGCACAGTTCCCTTCAGGGAACACCTAAGGCTCCACCCTCACTACAAAACAGCCATGACCAGACAAAAACAACAACAACAACAACAAAACAAAAATGGCTCAAACCAGAGAACAAATCAAAGCCCCAGAGCCAATTCATCTAAGCAACTAAGAGATAGCCAACCTATCAGATGCACAGTTCAAAGCCCTAGTGATCAGGATGCTCACAGAATTGGTTGATTTTGGTCGCAAATCAGATGAACAAATGAAGGCTACAATAAGTGAAATGAAGAAAAACACACAGGGAACCAATAGTGATGGGAAGAAAACTGGGACTCATATCAATGGAGTGGATCAGAAGGAAGAAAGAAACAACCAAACAGAAAAGAATGAACTGAAAAGAATGAACAAACAAGAACTCAAAAAAATGAGGATAGGCTTAGGAACCTCCAGGACATCTTTAAACGTCCCAACATCTGAATTATAGGGGTACCAGAAGGGGAAGAGGAAGAGGAAGAGCAACAAGTGGAAAACTTATTTGAACAAATAATAAAGGAGAACTTCCCCAATCTGGCAAAGGAAATAGACTTTCAGGAAGTCCAGGAAGCTCAGAGAGTCCTAAAGAAGTTGGACTCAAGGAGGAACACACCAAGGCACCTCATAATTACATTAGCCAAGATTCAAATGAAGGAGAGAATTCTAGAAGCAGCAAGAGATAAGGGGACAGTCACCTACAAAGGAGTTCCCATCAGACTGTCAGCTGATTTCTCCAAAGAGACCTTCCAGGCAAGAAGGGGCTGGAAAGAAGTATTTGAAGTCATGAAAGTCAAGGACCTACATCCAAGATTGCTCTATCCAGCAAAGCTGTCATTTAGAATGGAAGGGAAGATAAAGTGCTTCTCAGATAAGGTCAAGTTAAAGGTGTTCATCATCACCAAGCCCTTATTATGTGAAATGTTAAAGAGTCTTATCTAAGAAAAAGAAGATAAAAAATAGGACAGTAAAAAGACAGCAAACTCACAGTTATTACCACACCTAAAACTAAAGCAAACTAAGCCAACTAGACTAGGAACAGAAACACAGAAATGGAGATCACATGGAGGGTTAGCAACAGGGGAGTGGGAGGAGAGAAGGAGAAAAGGTACAGAATAAGTAGCATTGATGGTGGGTAGAAAATAGACAGGGGGAGGGCAAGAATAGTATGTGAAAAGTAGAAGCTAAAGAACTTATGACACATGGACATGAACTAAGGGGGCAAGTATGGGTGGGAGGGGGTTGTGCAGGGTGGAGGGGAGTGATGGGGGAGAAATGGGACAACTGTAATAGCATAATCAATAAAATATAATTTTTTAAAAAGGAGTTAAGAATAGCCCTAAGCAGTGTGGCTCAGTTGATTGGGCACTGTCCCTCAAATGGAAAGATCGCTAGTTTGATACCTGGTCAAGGCACATGCCTAGGTAATGAATTTGGTCCTAACCGATTGATGTTTCTCTCTCATATCAATGTTTCTCTCTCTCCCCCCCCTTCCACTCTCACTAAAAATAAGCAAATAAATATTTTGAAAAGGAGTTAAGGGTATAAAAATCTGTTTTTAAGAATGTGTTGTTTGTGATTTGGCTTCCCAAACAGGCACAAACACATTGAGAACTGAGAATCCTAGACACATTGACACAAGGTAGGTTTTGAGATGAGGAGAAAGGACAAAAGAATGAAAAATGCATTCAAGTTTTTCAATTGGTGCGATGTCAGGAGTACTCCTTTCTAGAAATGCATGAGCCATAGGCTGGAGAAAAGAAAAACTGAAATCACATTTTAGAATTTGGCAAAATATGCATCATAAATGTGAAGTATATAGATGGAAAATTGCAAGACTTCAAAAAAGACAAAACTATATTTATTTGATATTTGAAATGAGCAGTATTTATCAGGTTATTCATTTATTATGTATTCATTTAACAAATACTAAGTAACAGTTGAAATTTTAAGTAAAAACAGTTTGGGACATTTTTTAAAGTAGGAAACTACAGTAGGTGAGCCTGGTGCTAGGTTGTCTGTATCACAGCTGGAATGCAGCAAAGCCGTAGAGAAAAAGTAAAATAAAGAGCTTTCAGATCATGGCTTAAATGGAGACTTTCTTTCTGGCTATAATGATAGAAAATATTCCTGACTTGGGGACACAATGTGACAATTCAGAACTCTTGACAGAAAGAAGTTAAGTTTATACTGTAAGTAAAAATATCAGGAACTTCCCTGATTGTAATCTTTCTTAAAGGAAAAACTTAGTAGATGATATAGGTATGGAATTAAAGAAAAAATGAGATACCCAAACAAAAGAAAAAATTACCTCAGGTGTAATATATGGTTCTCTTATTGCACTCCATATTAATTTTGAAGAGCTGTTAATTTCTTTTCCCAATACAATTATTTTTCCCCTGTCTCTTTATCCATTAACAAACTATGTTCATACATGTGGGCCTATAATCCAGGATGGATCAAACTTTGTACCATATCATCTTGTCCACGCTGATTAGCCTGGAATCGGTATCTATCCCAAGCAAGAACAATCAGGTCCCTTTCCTGTGACTGATGTATAGAATATGGAAGAAAAGAACTCACTCTTCCCAGTGGAGTTACTACAAAGGTATGCTAACAGCCCATCTGGACTGTTAGGCCAGAAATATCTCCCCTTCAATGGGAAAAATGGCCATACTGCATTGAAGTGCAAAGATAAAAAGCTAGCTACTTGGTGGTACCTTTAAACCCTTAAAAATTATGAATTATGCCTGTATTCATAAATACAGTAGTCAATAAATGCCTCTGTTCTCTTATGTTTCAGAGAAACTGTCTAAATGTTGAAATGTGTTTTTGCTATTTTGGTATTTGCTGTCAAAAGAATCTATGAATAAAATCTGCCCAAAACATAAAGTCTCCATGTTTTAAAAGACATTGACTATTATATTGCACTTAAGTAAAAAGTAGTTTGCTTTACATTTTCGATAACAGAAATTTTACATCTATTCTAAACTTCTTTTTCAATTTTAATTTTTTTTAGTTTATTGAGATGACATTGGTTAATAAAATTATGTAGGTTTCAGGTGTATAATTCTTTAATACACCATCTGCATATTATATTCTGTGTTCGCCACCCCATCATGTCTCCTTCCATCACCATTTATCTCTTCTTCACCCAATTCTACCTCCTCCCACCCACTTTCCCTCTTGTAATCACCATACTTTTGTCTATGTCTATGAGGGGTTATTTGGGGGACTTAATTCTATCATCTTTTCAACCCAGCCTCCTGACCACCCTCCCCTCTGACAGCTGTCAGTCTGTTTTCTGTATCTGTGAGTCAGTTTCTATTTTGTGTATTAGTTTTTTTGTTCACTGGATTCCACATATTACTTAGATCATATGGTACTTGTCTTTCTCTGACAGGTTTATTTCATTTAGCCTAATACTCTCCAGGTCCATCCATGCTGTTGCAAAAATAAGATTTCCCTCTTTTTTTTATAGCCAAGTAGTATTCCATTGAGTAAATGTACCATAGATTTTTTATTTGAGTAGATTTTTTATCTACTCATCTACTGATGCACTTGGGCTTTTTCCAGATTTTGGCTCTTGTAAATGATGCTGCAATGAACATAGGGGTGCATATATTCATTTGAATTAGTGTTTCTGGTTTCTTTGGATATATTCCCAGAGGTGGAATCACTAGGTAATAAAGCAGTTTCACTTTTAATTTTTTGAAGTGACTCCATACTGCTTTTTACACCAACAGTGCATGAGGGTTCCCTTCTTTTGAAATTCTCGTCAACATTTGCCGTTTGTTGATTTATTGATGATAGTCATTCTGACAGGTATGAGGTTATATCTCATTGTGTTTTTAATTTGAATTTCTCTAATGATTAGTGACTTTAGGCATTTTTTGTGTTTCTATTGGCCATTTGTATTTTCTCTTTGGAAGTGTCTGATCACGTCCTTTGGCCATTTTTTTAATTGGATTGTTTGTTCTTTTGGTGTTAAATTTTATAAGTTCTTTATAAATCTTGGATATGAATTCCTTATCAGATGCATCATCAGTGAATATGTTCTCCCATACAGTCTTTTTATTTTGTTGATGGTTTCTCTTGTTGTGC
This sequence comes from Anoura caudifer, assembly GCA_004027475.1. Lineage (NCBI taxonomy): Eukaryota > Metazoa > Chordata > Mammalia > Chiroptera > Phyllostomidae > Anoura > Anoura caudifer. The sequence continues at coordinate 197,046 of PVKU01000523.1, forward strand.
AAAAACTTTTTAGTTTGATGCAGTCCCATTTGTTTATTTTTTTCTTTTGTTTCAAAGAGCTATTATCCGAAAAAAATACTGCTAGAGAAACTTTACTGCCTATGTTTTCTTCTAGGATTTTTATGGTGGCCTTTTGTAATAAGTGTCCTGTGGGACCCAGTGGCTCAGTCTTTCGATCACCTGAGCTGCGTGTTCCACTAATGTCTTTGTAATGTTATGTGGGTCCATTCATCCATGGGGTCAATCTTAAGGCTGATTGACTGTGAGACTGAACCCCGACCACAGTGTGCAAGCTGCTGTGCGGTTGCTGACCCAAGAAGTAGAATTCACCTCAGCAGGGCCTGGTGCCTGCCAAGATCTCCTTTTGAATATATCACTTGTGAAGCTAATCTGATCCTGTCTGATATTGTCTGAAATTGCCCATTCAGTTTGGGGGCCCAGGCCTCTGCCCGCAGCTCCCCGCCCCTTCCCGGCCACCACAGATGAGAATAAGTCTACCAAGACATGATCTGCTTGAGAAGGAAAGGTGGCTGATCTCTCAAAGGAGAAGGGCCTAGAGCCTTTTCCTCAGTGGGTTTCTATTAGATTCAATTTGCACAGGAATACAGGTAAAGCTCATCAATCATTGTCAAGCAGTAAGGATCAAACAATAGATAAAATACAAAGAACTATAAGGGCTTATTCTGAATCAGGGTCAGTTAGCTAAAGGGCTATAAAACTTTGGGAAACAAACTCATTTCCTGCTTGGACCCTTATCAGAAAATTGAGGGTATTCTTAGCAAAGCAGGTTTCACAGGATTTTATGTATTCTTTCTTAGGCCTGATTGCCCTGGGGAACCCACCCTTTCCAGCACAGGGCTGCTCTGCCCTCTGTCATTATTTCAGGCTTAAGTCAGACAGGGGAAGTAAGGCAGCAAAGAGATTAGGAGACTTCTTGCAGACAGAATGAGGACTCAGGCTATGTCAAAGCTGAGGGGTGAGGTTCCATCACCTCCTTTCTCCATAGCCCCCCAAGTCCTTTCCTGAGGGCCCCCTCATGACCATGCCTGTCTTAGGTCATCCCTCCCTTGAGGAATCTTACCTGTCATTGACTAACTGGTCATGCACTGGGGGCCAGGCAGAGGGTGAAGTAAAGTGGACAGAGGTGGTGCTCCTGCCAGGGAGATAAGCTTTGTCTCCTTAGTGGCTTAGGGTTCCAAGGTCTCTCACTAAGCCTTAGCCCTGGGGGGTTACAGCTTCTGAAACCAGGTAGGGTGGTTCCCAACAAGTGTGTTGATTCTTGGGCCTCTTAGAAGGGACTTGGGTACAGGTCAATGTCAGATGCTGCCTGTAAATTGTTCTGGGCAGTCTGTTTGGAGCTACAAAGCAATCTACAGTTTGTGGCTGCTTCTGCATGGTCTGGGTGTGTATGGGAAAGACCAAGCTTCACACCAAGGCTGGCTTTTCCCAACACGGGGCCTGGGAGCACATCAGACAAAGTCCCAAGGCACTCTGAGATCTGCCTCCATCATCCTCTGCCTGCCGATTGCCTGTTAGGCTCAGTCACAGAAAGTGCCTCTGCCAGTACTCAAGATGCATGAGGTATATTCTCAGTGAGTCCACAGGTAAAGCCAAGTAGTGTTCACCATACTGATAAAGGTCAAACTCAGTGCCAGTTCTGGGTCTGAGGCCACTCAGCAAATGTCCCTGGGTATACCAAGTCTAGCTGCTACCCTCTGGGTGCTCACACACTTTTGTGGTGGGGCAGGTATTCAGGGAGTCATCAGGGTGAGGCCAGTGGAGTTTATCAGGCCCAAACAGACCAAGATTTGGCCGCATGAAGGGAAGGCCCTGCACCAGTCAGCTTGTAAGTGAAAATGGTCCCTGCCCTAGCACCACACAACTCAGTCTGTCCCAGATTCCACCCAGACCTGGGCAGGATGGAGCCACCAGGAGTTGAGAGGGTGGGACTACCAGGAGCTCAGAGAGAGGGATTAGCAGATTTTCCATGAGAATAAGCAACAGTCAGATTCATGGGAAAGTGGGGGGAATGGCCCTTGCCCCAAATCCACAGAACTCAGTCACTGACACCCCTTGAGTCTGCACAGACCTTTTACACTGTGACCCAGGCAACTGACTCCTCAGCAGTGTACAAACTCTGCTGGGAGGGGCAAGATGGATCCCAGAGTTTGGGGCTGTTGCTTTCTCCCAGGCTTATTCCTTGTGGAGAGGAATGATCCACCCAAGAAGGATGGCATCTGTGGTGTGAGAGAGGGACTCAGCACAGAGGTCCTGGCAGCTGTCCCTTCAGCTCTCTCCACAGAACCATAAACCCCAGTCTCTCCTCAAACCACTCTAGTCCGTTCCACTTTCCCTCCACCGGAGGCTAGGATGAGTGACTGGAAACAAGACTTTGTGTGTTGGCCCTTCAAGAGTGTGCCTGTGTCTCTGGCAGACTCCTATCTCTTCCTGAAGGACAGAATCCATGGTGATTTTTACTGCCAGGTATTATGTGGGTGCGTGGGCTGAGGAGCCAGCTTGGGGCTGAAACCCCATGCTTCTCAGGGGGAATCTTTACGGGTGAGCTATCCCTCTGGAATCTCAGCCACCACCCATGGGAGCCAGGCCAGCCTTTTTTTGCACGTCCACCCTTTCCTCCAGTCTCGATGTAAAATTCTTCTCTTCAGCTAGCCTTCATTTGATTATTCATGTTGCTTGTTCTAGATTTTTTGTTGTAATTCTATTCTAAATTTCTAATCAGGATGAGAAAATGAGAATTACTAATTGAGTTGACAGAATTCCAAACAAAGAAAAGATGGTTATGCTTCACTAACTTTTAAAAACTAATCAAGGGCATACATACGAATTCTGTGAAGTTTTTCAAAATATTACAAAGGTTTTGGGACCTCCATGATTATTCTCAGTGTGTCCTAGATTCCAGAGACTCCAGTGTGGAAACTATGCTCACACAGACAAATATCTCTGTACACTTACAATACAGTGTAACAAGTGTAACATATGGTTTGCATGCCAATCTCCTCCTTTATAGCCAGGTAAGGAAAGTGGAGTAGAAATAGCTAGATTTTCTCTAATATCTTTTTTTTTAATTTCCTATGGTTACAGAGCCTCTACTTTTGGCTGGGCATATGGGCATGCACCTTTACAGGTGAGTATTGTCATATAATTAAGTTCTGGTTAATGACATGTAAGCTGTAAGCCTGGGTGTTGCATAAGCTTGAGGCTGAGACTTTAAGAAATGGCTGAGAGTTTTATGATTCCATGTAAGGAAAGAGCACAATCTACCCTACCTCCCATTGAGTGCAGCTAAAAATCCCCAGTCAAAAAATATAAAGGAACAGTCTGGGAACTCTGGAAAGTAAATAACAGAAGTCAGACTGAGGATGCAAACAAAAATTTGAAGACCATCACATATAACAATAAATTCCTTGTTTGTTTTTTTCCTTTCATGTTCTCTGTATTACACTCTAGGTATCTCAAATACTAGAACAGTGTTTTATGCACAGACTGACACAATTCTCTCTTCCTAAACAGAGGGCTAGAAAGCCAGGTTCCTGCAGGATGGAGCCATAGCAATGAAGCTGCTTTTCTACAGTATTGGCGGTAGTAGTGTTATGGGCAAAACTCCCAGAAACTCAGTTCTTGCCAAAGCAATAAAGAATTAAAGATCAGTGAGGATATTAGTGTGCCAGCAGGACTTTTTGGTGATCCAGTCTCGTGTAAGAGACCAGGCTTAGCTAAGGTGGGCATGGGGTGCTGAAAAGGGTAGATTCAGGGTGAAGCAGGATAAGGAAGGCAAAGATACAGGCAGCCAAAGGCCGGTGGGGGGAAGTGCAGGGGTGGTCAGGCTGGAGTAGCCATCCTGGGTATGGCCAAAGGCCAGGTCACCTGAGGCCAGCCAGCCTGGCTGGGGGGCCAGAGATCCAAGAGCACCAAGTGAAGGCTTTGTCCTGAGGACTTACATAGTTGTCAGGAGGGGAAGGGTGAAAAAGTTACATATTGATTGACAGGTGAAGGTGGTGCTAGCTACCCCAAAGTATCAATGTGCTCCTTCCTTCAGGCACTATGGGCTCTTTCAGGCCTTTCAGGGCTTGGATTGAAAGCACAGTTTAAAAGGCTTTCTTTCCAAGATAATGGAAAAGATACATAGAATTTCAAGGACTGCTGAGTCAGTGGGGGGGACATTTATCCCTCCTCCTCCCCGCCTTTGTTTGCTATCTATCTTACCTAACACTAGCAGGAATGGTACTAAAGGCTCTTTTATCTGAATTCTACACTTCAAGGTGGATCTAATAGGGGAAGTACAGAGCAACCAGGGAGTCCAAAGGCCAGGATTTATAAGACAGAACACCAGAAAGGGTGCCTCTGAGACCCAGAGTATGTGGGAGAAATCACAGAGAGGAAAGGAGATAGAGAAAAGGATCCTTTAAACATGTGTATTAAAGTAGCATCCTAAAAATCGTACTCCTTTTCACATTAAATGTTGAAAGACTGAATGCTTTTCTCTTATGTTTGGTGTCTGCTCTTACCATTTGTGTTCTTCCCTGTACTCAAAGTCCTAGCCAGGGTGATAAGGCAAGAAAAACACAAAGAAAGCATAAAATAGGAATAAAACTCTCCCTGTCACTAGCTGACAGGGATGTTTACATCAAAAATCCCCAAAATCTATAATTAAAAAAAAAAAGTTCTAGCATTAATTAGAGACTTTAGCAATATTGCAAGAAATAAAGTCAAGATGCAAAAACCAGTTTTATTTATATATATATTGACCATGAAAAACTGGAAACTCTTCTTAAAAGACCATTTACAAATTTACAATAGCTACAGAAATAAAAGAGAAATATATAGGTACAAATTTGGAAGAAAATTTTTCATAGGTCTCACATTCCTAAATATTTTGTATGCAAGACATTGGCTGACTTCTGATCCAAACTATCCTCTTGAGAACATTTATATATTTAAGAAAAATAAATAAAAAGCCCCAGTACAGTTTTTTGTATACAAATTGATGTTAACATTTTATGGAAAGGCAAAGAAACTAAAACAAGTAAAATGAATTGAAAAGAGAAGAAGAAAGTTGGAAGACTCAACCTACACAATATTAAGACTTAAGCTAAAGTAGTTTTAAAAAGTGTGGTAAAAAAAAAAAAAACAAACATAGATCAGTGGAACAATTGAGAGTCTATAAACAAACCCATACAAACATGTTCAACTGAATTTTTTCAAGGTGCAAAGGCAATGTATTGAATTATAAGGAAACAGTAGTCATTTCAACCAATAGTGCTGGAATTATTGGATATCAATGTGTAAAATAATACAGAGAACTTAGATATATTCCTCAAAACAAAACGAGAGTTATTTCAAGATGGGTCATAAACTTAAATCAATAAAAGTCTTAGGAGAAAATGTCTCTGACCTTGGGTTGAGCAAAAAGTTCTTAAATATTACATCAAAAGAACAATTCACAAAAGAAAAAATTGAATAATTTTATTTTATAAATATTGAAAACTTTTGCTATGATAAAGGTACTCTTTAGAGAATTTTAAAAAATGAGCCACAGTTTGGGAAGAATATTTGCATATCACATATATAACAAAAGATTTTTATTCAGAATTGTCTCAGTCAGCTATGGCTACTCTAACAAAATACCATTGACTATTTGGCTTAAATCACAGACATTTATTTCTCATAGTTCTGAAGACTGGGATGTCCAAGATTAAGGTGCCAGCCAATTTGTTTTTTGATGAAGACTCTCTTCCTGGCTTGATGAGGACTGTCTTCTTGCTGTGGTCTCAGATAGTGGAAGGAGAGAGAAAAAGAAAGTGCTTTCTGGTTTCTTCTTATAATGGTACTAATCTCATCATGAGGACCCTACCTTTATGATCTCATCCAGACCGAATTACCTCCCAAAGGCCCTACCTCCTAATATTTTACTATCACATTGGGTTAGTGCTTCAACATATGAATTTGGGGACATGAACATTCAATTCATAACAAGAATATGTAAAGATTTCTCAAAATTCAACAATGAGAAACCAAACAACGTGATATAAAAATGAGCAAAAGAGTAGGGCAATATATTAGTCAAAGTTCTGGGAAATGTCAGTACTTTTCCTTAAGGACTTTGACTGTTATATGAGGCCCACCCACATTATAGAGGGTAATTTGCTTAAATCAAAGTCTACTGATTTAAATGTTAATCTCCTGTGAAACATTTTCAGATGAACACCCAGATGTGATTGACCCAATATCTGGGTACTGTGGTCTATCCAAGTTGACATATAAAATTAACTATATACAGACATTTCTCCAATGAAAACATATAAATGAAAATCAGAACTTGAAACAATAGTCAGTATCATTCATCATTATGGAAATGAAAATTAAAACAACATTGAAAGACTACCACTTATACACCTATTACAGTGGCTTAAAAAATCCAAAAACAAAAAAACAAATGCAAAGCAACAAAAACAAAAACAACAACAACAAAGAAAACATATCAAGTGCTGGTGAGGATATGTAGCAACCTAAACACTCATGCATTGTAGAAAAGAATGCAAAATCATATAACTATGCTGGAAACAGTTGGGTAGTTTCCTGTAATGTTAAGCCTATCCTATCCTATCACCCAGTGATCTTATTCATAGGTATTTACAGAAAAAAAAAAAAGTATGTTCAGAACAAAAATCTGTACATGACTATATAAACTAATATTCTTCCCAGTCACTCCCAGCTGGAAGTAGCCTAAACGTTCTTCAACAGGTGAATGGATTATTGTGGAACATCCATACAATGAAATATTATGCAATAAAAGGAAATAAGCTATCATTTATACAAATAGATGAATTTCAAATACACTTATGTTATGTGAAAGAAGCCAGAACTAAAAAATTACATACTGTGTGATTCCATTTAAATGACATTCTTTAAAAGGTAAAATTATAGGGATGGAGAACAGGTCAGTGGTTGCCGAGGGTTGGGTTTGTGGTGGTGTTCAACTAAAAAGAAGCAGCATGATAGAATTCTGGGAGCTGATAGAATCATTCTGCATCCTACTTGTGTTGGTGTTTATACAACTCTCTATATGTAAACACTCAAAATTGTACACAAAAAGTGAATTTCTTGTATGTAAACTAAAATAGTGATAATTAAAAGCCTTTCAGTACTGATCAGCTGACACCCATCTTCTGTCCCTTGTACTTTGTCTGGGGAACATGAAGGCCAGCTTGGATCATGACAACATGGATGGTGGAAATTATCTGGAAATAGAAATATACTAGCCCTGCACTGTCTAGCATTTGCTGGTTCTTTTTTTTTTTCTGTTAGTAGCAATCAAACTCTTCAAATAATGAGGTCAGTATCTTTCTTTATGATCCCCCAAGAACCCAGTAATGTATATGTACTTAATAAATTACTACTGGACAAATAAATATTAATTTAATAAAACATTATCTATGGATTATCAAAATATTGTACTTCCCAGTTTGGCCAGCTGTAAAATATTGTTAGAATCATTGTACTATTGACTGAAAAAAGAAAACTTACCATTGTCATTCCTCCCTGGTAAAATGAAGGATTTGGTTAAGTCTATCCTGGATAAGTCAGCATTATTTGTGTGAATTCACTGCACCAAAAAATCCCAACAGGTTTAAAACTATTCAGTCTAAAGCAGGTAGACTGTCTCTTGGCTCAGGCTTCTAGGACTCTGATTATAGAAATCCTCTGCCCATATTTTTAGATTAAAGTACTGTTTTAGAAACTGTGAGTTCCCAAACATTCCTATCTGCTGGAATCTTAGAATCCCTTTTTATATCAACAAACATATACCAAAATTCAGATGTGCTTTTATTTTAAAATAACATTTTGCCAAATTCTGTCAGCCCAACTTACCATCTTCCTGTGAATTAAGCTTACAAAGACCTCAGACCTATGCACTTTCTGTAGCAGTGAAAACCTATAGTTCAACAATTTTCCTGAAATCCATTTGTTCATTTAATAAACATATATTTTTTCACAGTCAGCTTCAATCTGAAATTTGAAAACTGGCTTTAGTTTTATCCTGTCTAGGCTGTCTGCATACTTCAACATATATGTCATCTCACACACACACACACACACACACACTTCCCCAATTTTGTGAACAAGGATTCTATTTATATCCCTGTATGCATCCACCTAGCACTACTATTTGCATGGTATTAAGCCCATGGAAAACACACACACACACACGCACACGCACACAAAACTCTTAAATAACAATAACAAAAACTGCAATTAAAAAACTGGAATAGAAAAAATAAATATTTGTATGTTAAGTAATCAAAGAAAAGGACGAAAGAAGTGGACGGGCAATTCTAGCAGCACATTTGTCAGTTGTTTGCCCCTTGCTGGGCCTTTGGTCTATGCATTTAGGGTTCCTCTGGTGCCATAGCTCCTGCTCGACTCTAGAGATTAGCCCTCTTTTCTGCAATAGATCAAAACCTGATTATGGTTTTGGATCAAAATCAGAAGAGCACTTTGAGGCCTTAAGGCTTCTGAACTCTGACAATACGAGGATGTTGGATCAAAGTGTCAGTTGCAGAACACTGATTTTGTGTAGAATGGATAAATCCTGGGGAGTTAAAGGTTTTCAGAATTTCTGTGTCTGAATTTTCTGACATTATTTTAAAACTTTGATGTGGTTTAGCTGGCTCACTTTTCTGAGTCTATATTCATTTATCACAATGACTCTTCAATGGCATCTTTATGGGAAAGTTTAACTCTGAAATAAAATGAGTTTAATATTATTGTTTAACTGGGGGATTCCTAATCAAAAGTTATCAATTTACATCAGTCAGTAAATATGAGCATCTACTAAATGTAGGGCAAGGTATTACAAGTGTAAAAAAAAATAGAACTGTTTTTTACAAGTTTACCACCTAGTAGTAAAAATAAAATATGTACATGAAAAATTAAAATTTAAAAAGCACAGTAAGTCTCTGATCCCAGTGATGGCATACTAATGTGTGTAAGGCTAATTTCACTGCCAAGAACTGGGAAGGCTGAATAAAATATGAATCAAAAAATCTGTTGGAAAACACTGGGGAGCCATCAAGGAAGCAAGCATATGAGGAACCAAGATCCTTAGAGAAGGAAAGTCCAAAGAGATAAGCCTGACATTTAGCTCTTCTTTTCCCTTCAAAGCATTTGCTAATTTGTAAGCAGCCTGTGAGAGTCTGAGAAGTTAAGCAATGTTTTAAACTAATAGGGTTTAGGAATAAAATCTTTAAGTTTAAGGCCCACAATGGAGCAGGGGCTATGGTAAAAACACCCAAGGCTTTCAGAGGAGACCCTTGAAGGACTACTCAAGTAGAAAGGATAACAAGAAACAGACCAGCCCACATGAAAGCAGATTCCAATCATCTCAATCTCAAATTAAATTAAAGTGATTTGCCCCAAGTCTAACTGCCTGCCAGGAAAAAATATATACCCTCGCTGAAGGAAAATAACATGATCAAGAGTAAAATTATTTCTGTTTTTCACATGCAAAATTTGAAGGTTTTTTTAAATAAAAATCTACTAGGCAAATCAATAGAAGATACCAACAAGGGATAATGTAGACATGGAAATAAATCTATGAAAAATACAAATACTAGAGTTATATATAAAATAAAAATAATTGTGTCTAATATATTCAATAAAAATATGGCAAGTTGGAGAATTCAAACAATAACCAAAAACCAAATAGAAATTCTACAACAAATATATTTAAACAAGAAAATAAAACTCAATAGATGGGTTCAGTATCAGACTAGATATAGCTAAAGAGAGAACTAGTAAACTATAAGATAGATCAGTAGGAAAGATCCAAGTTAAAGCCCAGGAAAAGGATTAATGTGCATGTAATTGAAGTTCTAGAAGGAAAAGAAAGAATATTTAAAGATATATGGCCAAGAAATTTTCAAAAATAAGACATCAAGTCACAGATTCAAGAATTACTTTAAATTCCAATAAGATAAATACAAAAGCAGTAACACACATGTAATAATACAAGTGGGAAAAAAAAAAAAACAGAAAGTCTCCAAAGCAATCACAGGAAAAAAACATTAATATCAAAGGTGTGACAGTAATAATGACAGATGGATTTCAATAGAAATAATGAAATGAGAACATAAAGTAATGCCATCTTCGAAATTGCCAAGCTCCAATTTTATAAGCACTGATAATATCCTATAAGTATGAAATCAATAGACACATTTCACCCCAATAAATCTGTCACCTGTAAACCTGAGCTAAAATATGTATGAAAGTATTTCTTAAGATAGAAGATGGAAATTTATTCTAAATGGAAGAACAGAAAAGTAGAAAGTAGTTAAAAACTATTAAAGAATTAATATGTAAGTAAATACATATTGATGGCATAAAACAAAAATAATGACTAATTTGTGAAATTTAAAATATATGTTAAGTACAAATATATGTTATAATAATTAATAGAAAAGGATAAATGGAGTTAATGTTTTCTAAATTCCTTTTATCATCCAGGAAATGGTAAAAGTACAAACTTACATTGGACTTCAGTAAGTCATGACTGTATTGTAATCTTGAGGTAGCCACTAAGATAATAAGTAAAAGATTATATAACTAACAAGTTAATAAACATAAAATAAGAATACTTTATCCAAAAGAAGGCACTAAAGTACAGATGAAGGAATATAAAAACAAGTGAGACAATTACAATCCAACTGGTATGATAATAGGTTTAAACTCTAATATATCAATAAATTAATTAAATGAACTAATTGATAAAGATGACACAGAAAATATATGCTGTTTATAAAAGATAAAGCTTAAATATAAGTAAACAGAATAATTTAACATAAAAAGATAAAAACGTACATACAAACACCAAAGAAACCTGATACATCTGGACCAACATCAAAGTAGATTTGAAGGCAAGAAGCATCAATAGATATAAAACAGGACATTTCAAAATAAAATGGTCAAACTGGTAGACACAAGTAACAATTTTAAATTCTTTTCAACTTATAATAAAACCTTAAAATATACACAGCAAAAACTGACTGAAAAAAAAAAAGAAGTGGACAAGTCCACAACCATACGGAGAGATTTTTAACAAACTAAGCTCGGTAAATAATAGAAAAAGCAATTTTCAACAGCAAGGATTCAGAACTTTTGATTAATATAAATAATAAAATTATCATAATTCAAATATATAGACTGCTGTATCTCAAAATAACAAAATATACATTCTTTAAAACACATCGCAGATTTTTTGACAATTGAACATATGATGAAGTCTCTAAACATTTCAAAAGATGGAGAAATTGTGCCAAGGATTGTCTTCTCAGAGTGGAATAATGCTATAATATTTTTTTTTAAAGATACCTAGAAAGTATCACCATCACCAAGTATCTGGAAATTGAAGAATACATGTATGCTTCCAAGTAACCCATGGGTCAAACAGGAAGGTTGCAGTGGAAATCAGAGAATATTTTGGATTGGATTACAATGTAGATATGACACATTAATACTTATGTGATCCAACTACAGCTGTCCATAGAGGTAAAATGTATTGCTTCAAATATGTTGTACAGGAAAGAAGAAAGGCTAAAAAGCTATGAAATAAGCATTTATTTCAGGGAGATAGGAAAAGAACAGCGAAATATTTCCAAAGAAAGTCTAAGGACGGAAACATACCCAATTCAAGACCCCAGCAGGGAGCCAAACAGACTAAATTCCTTACTTTATAAAGTTCGTACTCTCCGACTCTGTCTTTGACTGTTTCTCCAAATCTTTGTCCTCTTTTGGATTTACCTAACTCCTCATTCACTGAGAGCTGTTGTCTCTGATTTCTTTCATCCTATCTGTCATCATAGTTTTAGGTAACATAGAAATAACCAGCTCATTAAACAAACAGTTTAAGATTATGAACAATGCACAACTTTGTGTCTCCTATAGTCCCTTTAAACTTTATTGAGTGAAGATGATTTTCCTTTGCCCCAGAATAAAGACTTGGACTTTTCTGGTCAATGTCAGGTAATACAATATCACCCAGTCACTTAAATCATTAAAAACAAGCCTTAATTCAGAAATTAAAATATTTCATCTCAGGTAACAATGAATATTCTGAATATGATTTAGTAAAAAGTCTTCTCCCCCTCCCCAGCTCTTTGTAGCCTCAGGCTAAAATCTTATACTTTTCTATCCTTCTTTTAGCTTCTTCTCCCATTTGCTATGCCCTTCAGCTCCCCATAGAGTCTTGGGTTTGGTACGTGAAGAGAGGAAGGTAAGGGAATAAATGTACTCTTCTCTGGCTGGGTAGCTTCCAGGTGTAAGGGCTTGGAGAATGTTAACCAGGTGACTCTCTTACCAGAGCTCTTCAAACATTCCCCGCAGGGCCCTTCTCTCCTGCAGTTCTCTTGACCTGGTTGATGGATCTACATTCTGGGCAGTTCCCAAGCAGCGAGAAGCTGTGGCTGTGAAGACGCAGCTTCACTTTCATGGCTATGCCACCAGCTCAGGCAGAGAGCTTTTCACCCTCCAGATTTCCCCACTAATCCACACCTGCTTCGTTTGTCATAGGTAAGTCAGGCACCAGTTTTTTGCCCTTCTCGGTTTCAGGTAATACATTCCCCTCACTGAGCTGGAGATTAGAGGACAGGCCCTTTCCCTCGAAAGAAGGGATGGCTCTCAAACAGGGCAATGGCTCTTCCAACGAAATTTCTTCACCAGTGTCTTCACAAAAGTTGCCAATTCTGCCTCCTAGGCAAAATTTAAGTGGAGAACAGTGGCTTGGGCGCACAGGAAGAGGGAGAATGAGCAGAATCTATCAGCCTCTGGTTATACTTCCTCCCTCCTACCCGCAGCAGGTTTCAAAAGACTTCAGCCTTTAGGCTGAAAATTGGAATCTTCATGCTGAATTCATACCTGAGATGAACGTTGGAATTTAGCAAGCTGGGTACTGACATGGGTTTCAGGCTTCAGCCTCTCTGTCTAAGCACCAGCATCCTGTAGCCAACCTGATAGCCGGGCTATTTGCTTTGGGCTCTGATTCCCACTTACGCACCCTGCGATTCAATGCACCCTGCGATTCAGAGCCCTGCTCTGAAATGCAAACTAGTAGTAGGTTCTTCTCATGGCATCTCTCTGGGGCTGCTTTCAGCAACCCTCACGTTCTTTGAACGGATCCACTTGAAGCGCAGCTCGGATTTTCCGCAGACACTGAGAACTGGGGCTGCCGGAAAACTCCACCACCAGGCCCTGAGTTCTCCACAGAAGGGACTCTATAGGGAAAGACATTGCCCACACCAGACTTAGTTTGGGCACAGGTGATGTGGATTGCTGGCTTTCTCTCTAATTGGCTCTTTCTCTCATTTTCCCCATGTTACTCTCTTTGTTCCTCCTCTCCACTCCTTTCTCATGGGAGTTCCTGGCACACAAATTTTCCTTTTAGAAAACTAGAAGGAAATCAGCGTGGGCAGGAGGAACTGAGTCCTCAGTTAAGGTAAGGAAACGATGCAAGCTTTCTGAGAAAAGGTGGTGTCAAAGATTCTAAAGCACAAGGTCCTATTTCTTGACCAGGGAGGATTACATGGATGTTCACTTTATAATTTATTGAATTGCAGAAACTTACATTTCTTGTACCTTTTTAAAATGTCTATGGCATTTAACAAAAAATCTCTTTTTTAAAAAAAGAGTGTAAAGGAGTTTCTTTTTTTTTTAATCATACATAGCCATAGCGGAAGGGAAGCTTGAAAGGAAGAAGATGGTTAATGGAGGAAGGGATGAGAAAGGTAGGTGATGGGGTTGGGGAAAGAGAGGGACTATTAATAGACAAATTAAAGGGAACAAGAATTAAATACCATCTGATTTGAAGCATAAAGACTTCAGCGTTCTCTCTTTTTATCCTCACATCAATTCTGTGAGATAAGTCCTATCATGATTCCCCCTCTACAATAAAGTGAGGTTCAGAGAGGTTATTTAAGTTACTCAGAGTCACATTGCTAATAAGCAGATAAGCAGAATTTTATCCCAGGTATGACTGACTGCAAAGCCTGAGTTCTTTTCAAGCTTTCAGGGAGCATACAGTCTAAAGGAAGAGGTAGAAAGAACCTGGAGGGACAGAGGAGAATCAAGCTAACACTTCAGTGTGAAGTTCTTTCAATAGGTCAGCCCACCATAGCCTGGGCTCCAGGGCATCACTAGGGCTCCTGATCACATCAGGTGCTTGTGCACCTGTTCCAAAGCCTTAACTTTGTCCAGTCTGGGAATCTTACCATTGTGTGACCACAGGACATTTGCAATAGGTAAAGGACAGATAAAGCCAGAAAAGTGATGGGAATGGCAGTTGGCTGACAATAATGTTCGGTATGTAAGAAAAGTGAAAAAAGAGACTGAGGAAGATATTGGAAATCAAGGAAAGTGTAGAAGTGAGATTCAAGAAGCAGGGAGTAACAGGTCAGTCAGGTAAGTGGGAGTGGAAAGCGTAGTAACTCCTCAAGTAGTAGCCGTCATTCATTATCAGGTTTTGTGTGCACTTGGATGAGTTTGTTCTGATTAAAGGACCAGAGTTAGAGCACAATAGCTACACACCCACTTCTACTCTTTTTTACCGCTACTGCATCTCCTCCTCCCCCCAACATATCCTTTGGCTTGAACCTCTATTTTTTCAGAATTACATATATTTTCTCTATTGTCCTATTTTGGACTGGTCCTCTTCTTCTTCTTTTTTTAAATTTTGTTTTAATCTTGTTCTTGTACAGTTTTCTGTCTTCTACTCCCATCCTAGCCCACTGCCTCAGCTTGAAACCACCAAAAAGCTTTGAGAAATCCCACCCTTGCCTGGCCACATGGTCACAAGGTCCATGACCTTACAGGTCACACCTATCTAGTTGGTCTTGTTGTTCATTGAGCTGACCACTGAGTAGTCAGGGCAGGCTACCCCTGCATCTGATCATTTTTCATGTTTGCAATTTGACTGATATCCACAGCAATTTCTGATGGCATCCCATGTATTCCTCTTTGGTTAGCAAGTCATCTACTGATCTTAGCACACTGTCTTTCCTTAGGTTTTGAGTAGACAGGAAAAGCTTCTAGTGAGCCAGCCTTTGAAGAAGTTGGCTCCTCTGAAAACCATGGATCTCATCTTCTATGATTCTATCTTGTTTCTCTTCTTTTAAACTTTCCTGTTGTCAGATCATCCTGCCAAGAATTGAAGCCATGCCTCCAATCACATCAAAGCTTGTATAAAATGGATTATAGTACTTTTTAAATTACAGGCAGGACAGAAGTGGTTAAAAACTTAGGTTCTGGAATCAAACGATATGATTTTCAAATCTTGGCTCCAACTTGCTAAGTGTGTGGCCTTGAGCAATACCCTTATGATAATGAAGGTGGCACCTGTTTGTCATGTATTGAGTGTTTAATCTGTGCTAAGCAGTATAGTCAAGAAATTTTCATGCAAGATCTCATTTAGCACTATCACCAACTCAGGGGAATCCAATGGATACCTATATTGTCAGATGAGGAATCCGAGGCTTTTCAGATTCACCACTCATGAAATGTAGGACTTTGGCAAGTTATTTCATCTCTCTAAGTCTCTTCTACAAATGTTAAATATCTAATTTCTAAGTAATTGACATGATTAAAGAGTGAATACATATCAAGAACTTGGCCTATAGTGAGCCAAATAAGTGTCATTTGCTGATACTATTATTATTACCCTCAACTCTCCCATATATGAATTATTTATAATGATATAAAGAAACCAAAAAATTACCCAGTCAATTCAATTAAAGAGATACAGCCAAATTGAGTTGTTCAGACCAAAGTCTTTCATTTTATTAATAGTTGATGATACCCACTTCAATGTGCATTATAAAGTCAGAATTGAAGATATAGGTGTCTTGAATTCTAGGGATTAGGCACCAGGTTGAAGATAGGTAATAATCTGCAACTGCTTTAAAAATACCAGAAATGCCCCTGGATCACCAGTGATAATTAGGCAGACGGGTGTCACTTCTCACCTGCTTCTTCACCCTCATCTCCAAATCCAACTATTTGAGGAAATTCCAGGTGCCACAGCCTTCAGCCCATTTCAAAGCCTATACTATATTATATGAAGCAACCCACGCTCAGCTTCCCCATCAAAGGCCACACAAATGAAAATGCCCTTGCTTAGTGAACCTTTTGTTTGTCACTCTGGACATCTATGGCGTCACAACTCCAGAGGGAAAAAATCAATGCCATCATTATTCATTTCCATCTGTCATGACACCTCAAAGAGATGTCCTTCACAATGACACCATCTTACTCTAATGCTTTACACAGAGTATTCTTTTGTCTCATTAATAATTTGACTGACAATGATGAAAGATGCCCTGAAATTCAGCTTGCCTGCCAGTGGCCCTGCTTTCTGGCAATTCTAATTATGTCCAGATGTTTTCCTGCCCTCTCCACCTCCCAACATTCCCAGGGAAAACAAAAGCTTCCTTTAGTTTATTTTTTTGCTACCAGTGGTGTGCTATTTATAGACAATATGATTAGTTCCATGTTTTTATATGGTTTCTGTGGTTCCAAATTCTAAAATTTATTATTAAAAAATAAAACAAACAGAGTTGGTCAGCACACATCTGAATAGTGGCTTTTCCCAATTAAATACATTTATTTTTATTTTTATTTTTTATTGTTGTTCAATTACAGTTGTCCCCATTTTTCCCTCATTACTCTCCAATCAAATAAATTTAAATTCTGTAACCTTTCTAATGATATATACATTATATATGTATATATGGTAATCAAAGGAAAATTAAAGACTTCCTCTTCTAACCATGACAAGGAAAGACTGGACTTACTTTTTTTTTTTCTTGAAACAATCAAAAAAGTAAATTAAATATATAAACTCTTGGTTTTCAAAATACTGAACTCCAAGCAAGGAAGAAGAGTAATCTCAGGAAAATGCAACAAATGAAGTGAGTTTTATGACTGCCTCAGCATACTACTTGAAAGAGTTTCCAGGACATGTCTCAGGGAGGGGGACTCTAAGTAGCCTGGTAGATTCCCTGAGTAGAGAGGAGGAAGCTGAGACTCTAAGGAGACCAAGTTGACCAGAATGGGCAAGATAGTGTAGCAGAAGGAGAAAAATGCAGAGAGAGAACTTAAAAGATTTGAAGAAGCCACCCCCACCACTGAATCTTCAGGTGGGTATCAGCATAACATTTCAGACCAGGGAATTAATTAATTTTCACCAAGAGGGTGAAAAATTAAGTACCCAAAGTAATTACCAGTGTTCACCATAGTGCCATTTTTCCTTAGCAAAACTGGAAAATATCATCATTCATAGGGCACTGAGAACAGTACTCAGAAAGGGCACTGAGAACAGTACTCAGAAAGTTCTTGACAGAGTGCTGAGGAATAATTAACCCCCCTATCCTTAACATCACCCTGATCCCACCTACAAACCTTAAGGGCAGACCTGAAAGTGTTAAATCCTAGTAACTTAACCATGTCTCAAAACAAAGGTCAAGAATATTTAAAAACATACAAAGATTTCCATTTCTCAACAAAATAAAACTTACAATATCTGGCATTCAATAAGAAATTACTAAGAATGGAATTCTATACAACAGAAAGAAAGAAGGAGCTCCTACCCTTCGCGACAGCATGGATGGAACTGGAAAGCATTATGCTAAGTGAAATAAGCCAGGTGGTAAAAGACAAATACCATATGATCTCACCTTTAACAGGAACCTAATCAACAAAACAAACAAGCAAGCAAAATATAACCAAAAGCATTGAAATTAAGAGCAGGCTAACAGTGACCAGAGGGGAGGGGATTTTAGGGAAGAAGGGTGAAGGGTTTACAGGAACAATTATAAAGGACACATGGACAATAATAAGAGGAGGTGGAAACAGGGGAGGGAGGTGGAAGGGCTGGGGTGGTGGGGAGGGGTTGAGGAAAAGGCTGAAAACTGTACTTGAACAACAATAAAAATGTTTTTAAAATGACAAAAAGCAGGAAAATATGAAAAGAAATCAAACAAAGCAAATACAAAATTGAAAAAAGATGTTAGAATTAGTGGGTAAAGATACAAGTATTAAAACAATTATCATAACTGTTGTCCATATGTTCAAAAATGTTAAGGCTTGAAAGATATTTAAAAAATCCATTAAATCTCTAGACATGAAAACTGCAATGCATGGGATTAAAAATACACTGGATGAGCCCTGACTGGGTGGTTCCATTGTTAGAGTATCGTCCCATACACTGCCCCCCCAAATGGTTATGGGTATGATTCCTGGTCAGGGCACATACCTGGGTTGTGGATTTGATACCTGGTTGGGGCACATATGGGAGGCAACCAATTGATGTTTCTCTCACATCAATATTCTCCCTCCCTCTCTCTCTCCTTTCTTCTTTCTCTAAAATCAATAAACATATCCTTGGGTGAGGATTAGAAAGAAAGAAAGAAAGAAAGAAAGAGAGAGAGAGAGAGAGAGAGAGAGAGAGAGAGAGAGAGAGAGAGAGAAAGAAAGAAAGAAAGAAAGAAAGAAAGAAAGAAAGAAAGAGAAAGAAAGAGTATACTGGATGAAATTAATAGCAGATAAATTAGAAAAAAATCTAGTGAACTTGAAGACATAGCAATAGAAGCTATTCTAAGTGAAACAGAATAAACAAGTGAAAGTGTGCTCAAGATAGGTCTCTCTGAGAAGGGGACTTTCAAGCAAAAAAATTGAAGGAGTCAGGGACTTAGTCATATGGATAGCCAAAGGAAATGTATCCCAGGCATTACTGGAAATAATGGATCCAGAGAGAATAACTGTAAAGTAATGTAGTACTTAGCTTTTAATAAGCACTGAAAAGATAAAAATTATCATAGCTGCCCCTGTTGTTGTTCTCACTAAACCCTGAGAGTCTGGGGCAGAGGAAGGAGAATGAAATTCATTTCTGTAGGGGCTTCCTTTTGCCAGGCTCTCATCTTGCTATTTTATATATATATATATATATATATATTTATTTATATATATTATATATATTTATATTTATATATTCTATTTATATGATATATAAATATATATTTATATGTATTTATATATAAATATATACTTGTATTTATATATTATATATAATGGTACATATATTATATACTATATATAATATAGTATATTGTATATATTTTATGTATATTTAATGTAATTCTCTCAATAACCCTGTAAGATGGGTAACCCTATTTTATAAATAAGAGAGCAGAGACTTTGAGGAGTTGAGATATTTAAGAAAAGTCACCAAGAGACTAAGGTAGAGATGATTTGACCTCAAGTTTCTCTGACTTCAAATCTTAGACACTTTCCATTACTCCACATTGCCACATATGGAATTTGGGGACTTGGGACAGTTCAATGTTCCAAACTCCTACACATCTCTGTTGTGCCCAGCAGCCACAAATTCAAATGGAGTTGCCATAAAACATGATATGGGTGGGAGGGAATGGTGACCGTCAGTTGCCAATATTCAGCCTTGAGTTAATATCGATAAGATGGAAGGTAGGCCTTGTGTTGCTTGCCCTTCTACATAAGTTTTCTCAAGAGAAACCCAGCAATTTATGAAATTTTCTTATTTTAAATTTTTTATAAAATTCCTTTATTTTTAAACTTTATCTGTGGGCCATTCAAAAGATAACTACAATCCCAAATATACACTTAGAATCATTTATTTGGCACCTCTGGTCTAGGTAATTAATTAATTAGTTTACATAAGTATAACTTTATTGTTTTCCTTGATTATGAGAATGGTGTAACTAATATTTAACAAAGTCCCCCAAAACACAGTAGGGACAGGATAGTCTCTCCAACAAATAAAGTTGGGAAAAATTGAGTAACCATGATGGAAAAAATAAGGTTGGAGGCATAACTTACTCCATATGTAAAAATCAACTCAAAATGGATTAAAGACTTAAACATAAGACCTGAAACCATAAACTCCTACAAGAAAACAGGGGGCATTGATATTTTTGGACATGACACCAGAAGCACAGGTAACAAAAGCAAAAATGAATAAGTGGGACTACATGAAACTAAAAAGTGTCTACATAGCAAAGAAAACAGCAGACAAAATGAAAGGCAATATGTAGAATATGTGTGTATGTGGGAGAGTGTGTTTGCCAACCACGTATTCAATGTGGGGTTAGTATGGGATATGTAGAGAACTCACTTAACTCAATTAAAAAGTAACCCAGTTAAACAATGGGCAAACAACCTAAATCGACATTTTTCCAAAAACACACAGATGGTCAACAGGTAGATGAAGGAGTGCTCAGCATCGCTAATCATCAGGTAAAAATCAAAATCACAATGACATGTTGCCTTATCCCTTCTGGGATAGCTATTTCAAAAAGTCTAAGGATGACAGGTATTGATGAGGATATGGAAAAGGGGGAAACTTTGCACACCATTAGTAGAAATGCAAATTGGTATAGTTATTATGGGAGATCGCAAGGAGTTTCGTCAAAAAATAAAAAATAGAGTTACCAGAGTAGCAATCTTGCTTCTGAGTGTATATCCAAAGGAATAAAATCACTGTCCTGAAGAGATACCTGCACTCCCATGTTCACTGAAGCATTACTCACAATTGCCAGGATATGGAAACAACCTAAATGTCCATTCACAGAGGAGTGGATAAAAAGAATGGATGAATGGAATATTATGTACCCTTAAAAAATAAGGAAATCCTGCCTTATTTGTGACAAGATGGATGCACCTAGAAGATATTATACTGGATGAAATAGGCCAGACACAAAAAGTAAGATACTGTGTGATCTTACTGATATGTGGAATCTGAAAAGGTCAAACTCACAGAAACAGAGGGGAGAGGGGTAGTTACAGGGGGGTGGGGTGGGTGAAATGGGGAGTTGTTGGTCAAAGGGTACAAACTTTCAGTTATAAGTTGAATGCTTTGAACACCTAATATACAGCATGGTGATTATTATTAATAATAATGTGTTGCATACTTGAAATTTGCTGGAGAGGAGATCTTAAGTAGTCTCACCACACACACACACACATACACACACACAAATAACTATGTGAGCTGACAGATGTCTTAATTAACTTGATTATGGTAATCATTTCAAAATGTATACATATATCAAAACATCAGGTTGCATACTTAAATATAATACAATTTTTATTTTTCAATTACACCTAAATGAAGCTGGATAAAAAAATGCAGAGTCAATGAATGAAATTTGCTAAGAGGGTAAATCTCAAGTGTTCTCAACACTCACACACACAAATGAAAAGGAACTGTATTCAGTGATCAACATATTAATTACTTGGCTGCAGTTGTCATTTTACAGTTTATAGGCATATCAAATCATCACATTGTATACCTTAAATAATACAGTTTTTATTTGTCAATTATATCAATATTTTAAAATAGAAAAAAATACATAGTAAGCAAATGAAGTAATCCCTCAGTATCTCTAAATGCCCTCTGCCACCCTCACATGTGCACTCAAACTTCTAACACTCTTATTTCCACACCAACCCCAGAATGAAAAACATCAGAGCCTTACGCTCACAAAGATGCAACTCAAAAGTCATCTTGAAGCCTTTTCTCATCCTTTCTTGTGTTTTCAAACTCATTTCTGGGCTTCTCTACTTTGAACTAGAGTCATTTTTGTATTTGCCTCATCCTTTCCATGAAATTATCATTAATCTGAGAGAAAAACAACTTCTCTTTTAAAAATAGTTTCTCTTTTCCCCTCCATAACACATAGAACAATCCTCATAAAAATATTTTTCTTATCCTGGCTGGTGTGGCTCAATGGATTGAGCACCAGCCTGCAAACCAAAGGGTCACTGGTTTGATTTCCAGTCTTGGGGACATGCCTGGGCTGTGGGCCAAATCTCCTGTAGGGGGCACACAAGAGGCAACCACACATTGATGTTTCCCTCTCTTTCTTCCTCCTTTTTCCTCTCTAAAAATAAACAAATAAAAAATTTAAAAAGCCTTTTGATTACGAACAATTTCAAAATATACACAAAAGTAAAAAGAGCCATATAATAAACCTTTATTATTCATCACCAAACTTCAGCAGTTATCAGTGTATCGCCAAACTTCTTTTACTGTATCTCAATACCCTTTGCACCCTCAATAGGGTGTACCCTCAATACCCTCTGGTTATTTTTGATTACTTTATTTAAATATGCATACTATAAAACTCACTCATTTTAAGTGTAGAGTTAATGAGTTTTAGCAAATTAATAAGTTGTGCATCACCACAGTCTAGTTTTAGAACATTTCCATCAGCTCAAGAAGTTTCTTCATTGTCAGTTTAATGTGAATTCCTGCTTTTACTCCTAGTCCCAGGCAACCACTAATCTATGTTCTCCCTTTATGTATTTGTCTTTTCTGGACATTTCATATAAATTGTCGTATGCTGTGTAGTCTTTTGCATCTGGCTTCTGTTACACAGCACACTTTTTGGAGGTTTGCTCATGCCGTGTTATGTAATATTATTCTTTTCCTTTCTGTTATGAAGCAGTATTGCTTTGTACAGATGAACAACATTTTGTTGCCCATGACCAGTTGATGGACGTTTTGATTTTAGGACTCAATGTGTGGGTATATAATTTCATTTGGGTATAATCCATATAATTTGGGTACACTTCTAAGAGTGCAATTTTCAGGGAATGTTGTAAGTTTGTGTTTAATTATTTGGGGAACTGCCAGATGTTTTCCGGGTGGCTACCTCATTTTTCATTTTGACTAAATATGAATGAGTATTCTGGCTTTTGCTCATCTTCTCTGACACTTGATACTGTCTGCCTTGTTGATTATGGCCCCTCTGTTGGGTGTGCGATGGCACCGCATTCTGGATTTTGATTTGCATTTCCCTGATAATAAATGATATTGATAAACTTTTTGTGTTCTTATTAACCATTCACATGTTTTATTTGATGGAACGTCTATTCAAATATTTTGGCCATTTATCAAGTGTTTTTTGCACACTTAGGACTGAGTTGTAGGAGTTCTTTATATGTTCTAGATGCAGGTCCTTTGGTGAGTGTATGGTTTACAAATGTTTTCTCCCACTCTGTGGTTTCTCTTTTTTTCTTTATTATTTTATTTTATTTTTATGTAAATAATATTTTTTAATTTTATTTTAATTGTTCTTGTACAGTTTTTTGTCTTTTATTTTATTTTATTTTATTTTCCTGTTGTTTCTTTTTTTTATTTCATGTGAATCAAAAACCTAAATGTAAGAACTGAAATTATAACAAATCTAAAATAAATAGAAACAAAAACAAATAATGCATAATCATTGTAGCAATATTTAAATAACACAAAAAAGTATAAAAGAGAAAACAAAAATAAAACTTACTGGAATTTCTACAAGTAACAATCACTACACTCCTTTTATGTATTTATTTTGGTGCTAATATATATTATATTAACCAGATACTTCTACATTAAAAAGACTTGAATAGACATTTTCTAAGAAGACATACATACAAATGGCAAATAAGTAAATGAGAAGATGCTCAGCATCATTGGTCATTAGGGAAATGCAACAGGAAAGTAAAAAATAAAAATCACAAATGGGATACCACTTTGCATTCAGTAGGATGGCCATTATAAAGAAAAAAAGGAAAATGAGGAAGGAAGGAAGGAAGGAAGGAAGGAAGGAAGGAAGGAAGGAAGGAAGGAAGGAAGGAAGGAAGGAAGGAAGGAAGGAAAAGAAAGGAAGGAAGTTAAGAAGGAAAAGAAAAAAGAAAGAAAAGAAATAAGTTTTGATGAGGATGTATAGAAATTAGAACCTTTGTGCATTGCTGGTGGGAATGTAAAATTATTCAGAGGGTGTGAAAAATAGTCTGGAGATCCCTCAAAAAATTAGAATGATCATATGATCCATAAATTCCACTTCTGGGTATATACCCCAAAGAAGTGAACAAAGGAAGAAGGGACTCAAATAGAGATTTATATACACTTGCTCATATCATCATTATTTATAATAGTCAAATGGTAGAAACAATACAGTTGTCCATCAAAAGACAAATGGATAAACAAAATGTGAAAGGAAAGCAATTTTGACACATGCTACAAGATGGGTGAACCTTGAAGACATTATGCTAAGTGAAATAAGCCAGCCAGGAGAGGACAAATAATGGAGTATTCCTCTTATGTGAAGTTCTTAGGGTAGTCAAATTCATAAAGAGAGGAAGTAGGATGGTGGTTTCTAGGGGCTGACAGGAGGGAATGGGGAATGTCTAATGGGTTTCAGATGCAGGAGCTGCAAAAGTGTTGAAGACGGATGGTGGTGATGGTTGCTCAACAATATCAATGTACTTAATTACACAAAATTATATACTTAAAAATGCTTAAAACTGTAAATTCAGTGTTGTGTATGTTTACCACAATAAACCCTCACGTTCCAAAACCCAATGGCCTATGATAACATTTGTGTTCACCCTCACAAGTCTGCAGGCAGGCTAAGGTGTGTCTGGGATTCAGCGGATATAGGCAGGCCTGGGCTCCAGCCTGAGGGCTGGGACCAGGTCAGCTCCGTATTTCCTTTCATACTCCCTGGATTAGCAGCTTCCCGGGGCATATTATTTTCATGGTCAGTGACAGATGAATAAGAGAATGAGTGCAAGCACATGATACCTTTTAAAACCTTGGCTTTGAGCTGGGCCATTTTCATTTCTGCCAACATTTCATTGGACAAAACGAGTTATATGGCAATGTCCCATATCAATGGAGCAGACAAATATACTTTGGCCACTCTTGGGAGAAATATTGCCAAAATTACATAGTGAATTATAATTATAACATATGGAGAGTAAAAAATTGAGAACAAGAACCCAATCTACACACAGACATAAAGATATATTTATATAGTTTTACACAAAAGGCATCATGCTTGTCTAGTTCATTCTTGTTAAGTCACAGAAATAGAAGAGCCTGGTTCCTGGATTTAAAACTGCCAAACACTACAAAGTTTATGAATAAACTTAGATGTAAGAGGAGGAATAAAGCTGACAGCTTCTTTGACTTTTGGTAAAAACCTGAATTTTTTTTCATTTGCTACTCTATACCTGTGAGTTTCCCCAGGAATCAACAACAGTACTTGTGATACCAGTAACCTAGCAAGTAAATGAGAAACACTACAAGTGGGTGGCTTTGACTCTCTAGAACCTATAAAGACATATTATTCATTCAAGGAGGGAAATGATTTTCAAACTCCCTATGCCCCTGATAAGATGGGCCATGTAGACAAAATGGACTATATTTTCAAGGGATTCTATAATGAAGGTATTTCATTCCAAATGAAATAGTTATTCTAAAAATATCAATTTTCTACTTAAGAAGGGGACTTTTATAAAATGCTTTCATTTGCCCAAGGTCAAAAACAAAAGAGAATCTCAGATCTAATATATTCAGGCCAAACAAGAGCTTCTTTGAGTCTAAAATATTTATTTTCCACCTAGATTATAAGAAAGCAGGACTTGGAAAAATAAACCTAGTGTCGTCAGATAGCCATGTTCTTATTAATATACAATATAGTGTATTGATAAAAATGAAGTTCCAGTTAGGGTTCTGCTAGGTGCCTGACCTTTGCCCTGAGGGGTATTTTTAGGAATCTTATTTTATAACAGTGGTACTGCAACCTTTTATCTTCCCAGTGCTTTGGACACAAAGACCATGGGATTAATTATATACTGTGAGAAACAACTCATGAATATTTAACACACTCATTTATACTTAATGAATAAATTTGCATTTTGACACTATTATTTAATGTGCTTTAAGGAAATACTGCTCATTACCTTTCAATTTTGTAGATTAGTTGAATGTAATCAGAATGATAAGGCAAGAGAGATATAGTATTATTTAAATAACATTGTTTTTTATTACTGCTTCTGCATCTTTGAATCCCCCCACCACCCCACTTTTCTTTTAAAAGCAACTGGGTTTATTCTATTCTGGCTGTTCTGTCTTAATCAGTTTGCCTCCATGCTCCTTGCAGAAGGGAGTTCCTTTATACTCATGGAAAAACAATGCAAATTAAATAATCAGTGTTTTGTTTCCCTCTGTGTGTTCTGTAACATGGCATTTTCCCACACAAACTATCCCAGTGCAATCGGCAATCACCACGTCCTGCCTGGGCCAGCGGGCTCAGTGAGGTGTCTTCGACCTGCACGGCAGGCAGAGGGAGCTGGGTAACCCATGGCCATGAGCAGAGGCCGCTAACTTCCCTCCGAAAAGTAGAATCCCGAGGAAAAGATCCCAAGTGGCTCAGAAAAACTGGCTAACTGGTAAGGATGCTGTGGAAGACAAGCTTTTCTGTTTGCTTATTTGTTTTCTAAGCTTTTCTAAGATTCTTTTTCTCTTAAGGAATGAATCTTGATTGTGAGGTGGGCCCCTTATCTGCATGTCCACTTTAGGGAGTTTGAGCTGAATCCTATTTGCATAAAAGTCACATGCTCTTTCCAAAAGGGACTTTGAAATGAATGACCAGGCTTTTAGGAAATTGAACAAAAACTGTCTGACAAAGATGAAGGACAAAAATTGGACAAAGGCAAGAGGAACAGAAAAGAAACTAATATCTAGATGCCAGATACTGTGCTAAATGCTTACATATATAATCTCACGTGATCCTTACCTTGTAAGGTCTCCATCATCATCATTCCTTCATAAATGTGAAACTGAAGCTTAGAAAGTTTAATACAGATACCGAAAAAATGGAGCTTGGACTTGAACCCAGGTATGTTAGAACCTAAAATTCACATGTTTTCAACTGTTCTCAGCTAACTAGGGCATTAAAGGGGTTGAATCAAAATGTCCCTTCCTCAGGGAAGCCTTCCCTGTCCCCAGTCCTTGATCAGGTTCTATGATGATTACATTGTGTGATTTTGTGTGTATGTGTGTGCGAGAAAAGTATACCCTTCCACTGCACACACTTGACTATAAACTCCAAGAGAGCAGGGTCTACTGTTTGCTCACCATTCTATCCCTAGCAACAGCAGAGTACCTGGCACAATGTAGGTGTGTGTGTGTGTGTGTGTGTGTGTGTGTGTGAGAGAGAGAGAGAGAGAGATTTTCTTCATCTGTAAAAATGTGGTGATAAATACCTATCTTGTAGTAAGAATTAGATGAAACAATCTAATGATGTAATTATCACAGAGCCTAGAAAACAGAATGTTCAATAAGTGACAGTGTGAAGAAGTAAAGATGTGTAAGGTCCTCTGGGCTTGCGGGGGAGGGGGAAGGCTAAGGCCAGGTTTTGAGTCCTGGTAACATATTGAGGTCCTCCTGGCCCAACACAGTACCTGTTAGTTTTCCCCAAGACTAGTGTGACCTAGGAAACCAAGTAAAGAGAACTATGAAAAATATAGGACTAGCAGATATAAGAAACAGAGTTACCCTTAGGGCAAGATGTGAACAGATGAAATAGCTTAAAGGGCCCTAATGACCAAAGATCAGTCTTCATGGAGCTTGTCGAGCTGCTCCCTGTGCCCTACGACCTGATTTCAGACACACAAATGTAGTGGAAACAGAGGAAGATATTTTCACAGACTTCTCCTCACCTCACATCCCAACTGTTCTTTTCTCAGGTAGAAGGGTTGTAGCTTGCTGTTGTTTTAGCTCCAAGGTATCATTAACAGAACTGTAGAACTTTTGCCCCAAAAGCTAGACAAAAATACGAGTTGAAAACAGCATTGAAATGACTTCAGCACTGAAATGACTTCAAAATTGTAACTGGTTGCTAAAGAAGTTCAGAACTCAATCAAGAATTGAAAAAAGTTAACTGAAGTTTGAGTGAAAATATATGACCTCTATAACCCAAATCAAAGAAAAGAATTAGGAAGGCTGTGACCTTTGAGTTGCCAATTGACACAAAGAATACATTTTTAAAAAAGTCTGAACATATGACTTGGGTGAATGTAGTTCCTGTATCTGCCCCGTAGTCCCAAAATCTTGACCATTAAGTAGCACTATCACCCCAGCCTGTCCAAGATGGTGAGGGTGACATGAGTATGAATTATTGATCCAGTGACCTTACTAACCAGGGATAAAACTGTCCCATAGCTGGGTGAGTGTCTTTTCAAGCCTGGAAAGGTTTGATAATAAGTACAGAAATAAATAAGAAACTCAAACCTAAACTTAAACACTGTTGTGTTAAATCTGAGCTAATTTGTATTCTTTAAAGTGTTTAAAGTGTTTTTTTATAGTGTTTAAGGTCACTTGGCACACTGAATCTGAAAGATTAGCCTTCTGATGTCAAATTTAAATCAGTAATTGATTTTAGATTTATAATTTCCATTGAAATCTTTATAAGAATTTAACTATTTGTGAATAAATTGGAAGGCTCATGTGAATTTGAAATTTCCTATTTTTCCTATAACATTAGATTATTAGGAATACTTAAGTATTTGGGAAGATTTTGCTTGTTTAGGATTTTAAGTATTCTCTTTCAAACATTTTTAAATGTTTAAAGAGAAAATTAAATGTATTAAGTATATCTGTGAAATTTAAAAGTTTAAGCGTGTTTAATTAACTGGGTCTATAAATGAGACTGCTTGTTTAAAGAGCATGTATCATTCAGGGTCCAATCAGAAGACAGAAATAGAAGTCACACAGCAATTATCACAGGGGAAATTTAACATAAAGAGTTATTACCTATATCAGGGATTGAAGCCCTGACTAGCGTGGCTCAGTGGGTTAGTCATCATCCCACAAACTGAAAGGTCACAGGTTCAATTCCCAGTCAGGGCACAAGCCTGAGTTTCAAGCCAGGTCCTCTGTTGGGGTCATGTGAGAGGCAACCAATTGATGTTTCCCTCACACATCAATGTTTCTCTCCCTCTCTTTCTCCCTTCCTTCCCCTCTCTCTAAAAGTAAATAAAATATTTATATTATAGGGATTGGGGTAATAAGGGATTGTCTAGTAAGAAGTAAAGAGAACTATAAAGAATGTGGGAACAGAGATATGGGCAGCAGCACCCACAGTTGCGATCAGGACCTTCCTGGAAAACGTTCCTTATTCAGCGAAGTCTCTGTGTTGCTCTACTGGTGGAACTTTCTGCAAATCCACCCTCTGGCACTTCCTAGAAATCCACTCACTAAGATGCCAGGACAAGCTGTTTATAGAGTGTTTTGCCAGCGGCATGCTGTTGCAAAACCTTCTGAGAGGGTGCTGGAGGAACTCGCTGACTGTCAGGAGCTGCTGCTTTCTGCACACCACAGGTGGTGGGTGCTGGAGAAACCGCCCACCCAGCCGGGGCCTGGAGGTGGAAAGACTTTCGAGAAGCCACTCTTGCTGTAGTAGGCAGAACACTTGGAGAAGCTGCGCATACTGCAGGAGCCCTCCAAGATGAAGACGCTGGAACCAGGAAGAAAAGCCCCTTCCTGCTGTGGTGTCTCTCCAGCACCTGCTATTGACAAAACTCAGCATCATGCCAGATGGCAAAGAAACAGATTTCAAGCGCTGTTAGGATCAGTTTTTGAAGAGTAGGTAATGAAAGGTGAGCAGTGCAATTGGCAGCAGTCACAGAGAATCAAATCTGTTCATTTGAGTTAATGGACGTTAATCAATTGTTTTTATTTCATGTCCAAATTACTAAATTCATAAATAGATCAACAAGACTTTCCAGGTACACTGAGAGGCTTAACTTAAAGAAGACCAGGTTTTAAAATTATGATTTTAATGAAGTAAGATTAATTTTAAACTAAGGTAACTGTAAATAAAACCAACTTCTTTCTATGCTAAAAAACCACCCTTGGGTATTAAAGTTCTTCATATTGACACGGGGGTCTCACCTATTCTGAAGAATAAGATAAAGTCAAAAAAGTCTAAGTCAACTTTTATATAAAGAAATAAGAATGGGGAGCAAGGGAAAAACAAACAAATAGGACACCGGTAAGAAGATGCTAACAGAGTTTTGACCACAAGGCTCAGGAAGGAATTGGGATTGTGAAAACATGTAGAGGAATAAACAGGACTTTTGAATAATACCCCTTTTATTGTCTTTCAGGAGATGCGAGGGAACGCTGGAACCAGAGCACTTCTTACTTCTTTTTGTGGCTGAATTATGTTTGCTTACCTAAGACATTATGAAAAACGGAGTTATGTGAAATCTTGTAATGTATCTGGATATCACTTAAAATATTAAGTCCGCCTAATGGTCCATTTGAAAAGCAAATGCACCGCCCAGGCCCTTCCCAAGTCAATGGCATCAGCAGCCGCCCAGAAGGTGGCATTTACTCCCTCATTTGTGCGTCATATGATGCAGCATGGACTGAAGGAGTGAGGAGAAGCCTTCCAACTCTCATACAGAACAGGGATTTTTTTTACAACATTGAATTTATTTTTCATTTTAAAAAATGGCAACATATGCAAGATAATATGAGAGATGGAATAAAAAAGAAGCCTGTTGGAGTCAAATGAGGAAAAAGTATATCAATGTAGACTTGTCATTACATATGCAACAGAATAAAAAGCAGAGATTGCTGCAGGGTCCAGAGTTTGCTTGGGGAAGACTCTTGCCCTTGTTCTGACTCTACCAACACCCTGTTTCTGCAGGATGGGAAATCCAAGATCGAGTCACCAGCAGATGTGATATCTGGTGAGGACCCATATCCTGGTTTGTAGGTGGTTGACTTCTTGGCTCTGGCCTAAGTTCGGCATCAGTAAAGACTGAGACCAAAAAGTCAGACAGATTATTGATGAAAGTGATTGTGGAGTCTCATGACTAAGATCTACTGGCCAAGTGGGCCTGATGCTACTTTGCCCTCATTTAAACAGACTCCTGTCCACAATCTTTGGGAGTGCTGAACAACCATGGGCTTTCACTAGAGGGGCAGAACAGAGCATAATTTAGACTTCCTGCCAATAACTGCCTCCAAAGATCCCAGAGAGAGGAAAGAACTGAACCTGGTAAACTCAGCGTCTCCAAATGCATCAATTATTTGAGTTTTCCTTATATGGAAATATGAAGCTGGAGAAATGAGTTTCTCCCCAGATGTTCCCTAACCTAAATGTCCATCAGGGGTGTAGTTTATTACCTTGAGAAAAGAAATCAATTGTTTACTAAGCACTAGTGGGCAGTTTAGATTTTGCCCCCAGAAGACTCCAAAGCTGGTCAGAACAGCACAGGATAGGACAGTACAAGATCATTGTATTCTCAAGGCTAATATTTCATTCTGTCATTTGGTTCCCCAAACTGAATCATGTGCAGTCGCAATGTCTGATTCAGCTCATTAGTGCTTCTGCAATGAGATTACATGACAACACAAAGACTGTGAAATACTCAAATTTCAACCATCTTCCCTTATGAAATTCCCAAGGAGAAACTGAAGTTAAAGATCAAAGTCACAAAGAACTGTGGGCTGCACTGAACACTAAAGGTTTTACTTCTCACTGGACGCCTGCAAAACTATGGACTCGGAAAACAGCAGGTTGTGAACTTCCAGAGGGCAGCCGTCTCCCAAAGAGAAACTGGAAGCACCAAGTCACACTTGTCCTCTCCTTCTCAACTCAGCAACCAGTGAGACTCCAGCAGAGCTCCCCAAGGAAGGAAGCCCAGGGGAGTAATTATAAGAATGGAATATTATTCAGCCATAAAAATGAATGAAGTTCTCATTCATGCTGCCATGTGGATGAAAACATCATGAGAAGTGAAATAAACCAGAGACAAAAGGACAAATATTGTATCATTTTATTTATATAAGATATCTATAATAGGCAAATTCATAACAACAGAAAGTAGGTTAGTTGTCACTAGGGACTGGGATGGGGCTGGAGGGGAGATGCTGAATTATTGATAAATAGTTACAGAGATTCTGTTTAGGAAGATGAAAATGTTTTGGCAATAGACAGTGGTGATAGTTATACAACATTGTGAATGTAATTGATGTTACTGAATTAAATTGTACCTTAAGAATGATTAAAATGTCAAGTTTATATTATATATGTCTTACCACCACCAAAACAACAAGAGTAAATAAATAGCAATTTATTACAGGACTTCTTATAAGAGTTCTGGGAAATAATGATGATGTAATTCACCAAACACATGGGCTTACATCTGGAGACTATCTCTAGCGTGACAATCCTGCTGAAGAATTTTTTCCATTGTCACGTCTAAATGTTCGAGTTGCTCATGCATCAAGCCAGCTTCCATTTAACTTTGCTTTTTCCACTGTCTTCCTGTGTCTTTCTCTTTTGGGTTCTTTATCCTGCTGGATATTGGCATTTTCTATCCTGACTGACCCTGAACACCTCAAACATTCTTTCTGATTCCCTTAGACCAATATTGAGGACCTGGGAAGAGCTAGAATGAAAGACAAGAGGTGTTTCCAAAGGACCTGGTGAAAGTAACAGGGAATTTCATGTGGATAGTAGATGCATTGCCTGTTCTTCACTTATGAGAGGGAGAGGAAGAGGAGGAATAAGCACTTACAAATGTTGGCAGCCTAAAACTCCAAGTTACTGCA
The DNA here is from genome assembly GCA_004027475.1 of Anoura caudifer. Classification (NCBI taxonomy): domain Eukaryota; kingdom Metazoa; phylum Chordata; class Mammalia; order Chiroptera; family Phyllostomidae; genus Anoura; species Anoura caudifer. Next base: position 229,549 of record PVKU01000523.1, read on the forward strand.
GCCTTGACTGAGTAACCTTCAGCTATAATCCCTTCCTGGGTGGTCTCTGTCCATACTGACTCCAAATGTGAGTTTGAAACTGGTCCCGCCATACTCAACCACTAACTCCCAGCCGGAGGTGGCATGACCTCTTGTGTTCCTGAAATAGGGTTTTATTTTTAAAGTTTGTAAAATCTATGCTGAAAGGCCATATACCTGTCTCAGAAGCAAAAGCCAATGAGAGAAAAGATGGTTGTAGGGGTCAGTCTTATCAACTAAAAACCCTGGCACCAATATTTTCCTAAACTTATGATGAGCATCCAAAATAGTCTCCAAAAGTGTGTGAGGAAGAAAATTCTTTCCAACACAAGGAACTTAAAAAAAAATGTTTCATGTTAGAAAATGTTTTTCAATCTTTTTCAGATCAAAATACAAGGCTTGATTTGCTTACCCACTTACATATATTTTCCTTTTTAATCTTAATAAGAGAAAAACATAGCAGCCATCACATAAATCTCTCTCTGACAAAGCAGATTCATCATTATATATGTCAGTGCTGAACCACACTGTGATTCTTGTAATATCAGCATCTCAAAGTTAAGTAGGTTGTTAGTCATTGAATTTTAAAAATAAAAACGATATTTCTTGAAATTTATCATGCTTTTCACGCAGCTGAAGGAGATTTGTAAGGTTCTCCAGTTTGGTATTCTACTCACTGACCTTCAACCCCATCAGTGATCTCTGGGCTGCAGGATTTGCTGCTTAAACTTTGCAACTGGTTCTAGCCAAGATGATCTTTTTCCCATGTGACCTATTAGTGTGGGACAGGGTTGAAAATCCATCACCCACAAGCCATGGGGTAAATAGGAGTATTCTGCCTGGTTCCCAGCAGAATCTAGTCTTCACCCAGCCCCCAAGTTCATTTACCAAAGAAGGCTTCCTGAACTTGGCTATTGAATCATCATTTTGGAGTCCACATGTTATAAAATTTACTAAACTGCTGAAAGAGTATCAATTTTATGAAATAAGCCCTTTCCTAGCAACTTTTTTTCTACTTAAATTAAGACATTTTTTATGACACTTCTCATCCTCTAGCTCCCCATACCCTCTTCACAACTCCCCACATACAGCCACAACCTAAACTAATTAAGGAATTGTTTTACATTCTACTCCTTTGAGTGTTGTTTTTTATGACAGACACCATTCAAATGTGATGTGTGACAATTCTGATTCTATTTCAAGTTGCTAAACCTTGGTGGGTGGGGGTGGGCTTTAATATGATAAATATATCCAGGGGAATAGCAGAGGTGATGTACCAGCGATGGGCACTCGGTGAACAGAATAATGAAAACTACACAAAAAGCTCAATAAGTTTTTGCAGAACTAGGAAATCCTTGGAGATCATTTAGCATTTTAGACCAATTTCATTTTGAAGAAGAAGGATGCTGAGGGTTAAGACGTGGAAAATCTCTTCACTCTAGTCTGGGCCTGACCAACACAGGTTCCTTCGTGGACAGGACCCCACTGTGGATGGTGTGTTGTTCGCTCTCGGCCCCTAGCCGCGCACTCCTTCCTGCTCTTGCTTATGTGACACTGTAACAAAAGGAAGATACAGTGAGACCAGAGTGGAACAGGACTGAGCCCTTCCCTCACCCTCAAGACAAACAGTTCACCTTAGAGGAGTGTCTCGCAACTACATGTTTGATAAATCAGTTCTGGGCCAGGACACAGAAAAATGGATTCCAGCTATGTCTTTGGTACCTGTGCCCTACCTCTCTCTGCCAAGCTTTTCCCCACCTCAGTTTCCAGCACCCACAGGCAGGCCAGAGGACAAGCAGGCAACAAAGCATTTGCTTGCACTCATATGAAAAATAATTAAAATTTGCACTGCTGTTTAGTAGGATGATGAGAAAAGCTATCATTGCTGCAGAAATCCAGGGGTGTAGGAGACCGTTCTGCATGGTGTGGGCCCAGCTCCCACTTGGAGATGCACAGGACCCACACCCACAGATGGGTTTTCCTGTGGGGAATCAGGCCTGCTTTGGGACTTGCTTTTGCTAAAACTTCCTCACCCTGAATTGAGACAGCAAGTGTTTATTGTAACTTCCTAAAAGCCATGCTAAACCTTCCTAAGATGAGTGAAACCAGTTCAACCGCTTTTCCCTTTTTCATTTGCAAATCTCCTTCTTCTGTGCTGTGATTAGCAGCATTGGCTCCTTCGTTGTCTGTAAAAGGTAACCACCTATAGCAAACACGTACACAGTAAATGAGGACCATAATGTAATGTGCCAAGAAACCCAATAAAGACCAGTCATGGCAAGGGCCAAGGTTTTTGCTCCCCTTGAGAGAAAAGCCATGCTGTCCCTTTTCCTCCACCAGACTCGGTAATCCATATGAATGTCTCATTTTATCCATAACACCACAGACACTGCAGGCCAGTGTCTGAATCACAGAGGAAAGAAGTTCTTTTGTAAGTTTTCAACTGGGTACAATGACTCCATTTCTTGCACCAAGAGCTGCATTAGAGACAGTTTCATTAATGCAGTTAAAGTGGGTAAGAAACTTGGTGGAGTTGGCAAAGTTTATAAATTTCATTGGTCCAATGAGCTCAAGAAAGAAAAAAAAAGAGGAGGAAGAAGAAAAAGGGATGAGGAGGCAGGGAGAGAGAGATAGAGGAAGTTTCTCAAATTTTAAAATCCAAAACACTGATTTTTAAATCCAAGACACCTACTAAGTCATTTTTCCCATTCAGTATTAAGTGGGTGCTCATCCAGTGCTGCTTCCACCCATGCTGTAGGCCTGCCTTACTAGTTGGACAGGTTCTTTATGCTACTTGATTAAGATAATGCTCCTGGATAGATTATGTAACTTTATCCTGATTTCTAAACTGCGGCAGATTGTGTCACAGTCATATTCCACAGTGATAGTTTTTCAACCACCTTTAAAACACGAGGCAGTCCTGAGTTAGCTTTCCTGATGAATCTCAGGAATGGCCCTACTCCGCTCTGTGCCGATGTGTATCCCCATCCGATCATGCTATTCTTCTCAGCAGAGAAGCCTGATACCTATGTCCGTGTATCATATTCACAGCAACACAATCGTCTCAAGTGGGATTCTTTCCTTCCAGCATTCACTGAAACTAATTTTAGACTCACCTAGAATTCCATTACCAAACTCAAAGGAAATTCCAGGCCAACTGTGATCTGGCTGTTTATTCATGACAAGGAGGATCATCAGTCTTCACACTAGCATTACTCTGATGTGATTATTCAATACCCAAACATTGCATTTCTGTTTCAGAGATTATATTTCAAATTAAGAATGCCTTTTTCTCTGAATGCTCATTAATGAAAGACATTTAAGATGGAAGCAGACAATCCTAATGGTAACCACGTTACCTTTGGTTGGATTTGGGTGTTATCTTTCTTGCATTCAATAACTATTTTCTGATGGCCTGCTGTTTTTCAGGCACTCTGCTAGAAGTTCTGTCACTCACAGCCCTGGGCATGTTATTTACTATTTCCATGCTTTATTTAGGCCAGGCCCCTTTTGCAGGACCAAACTCCCAGTCTCGGAACCCCTGATGCCATCCTTCCTGCGAAGATGTGTGTGTGTGTGTGTGTGTGTGTGTGTGTGTGTGTGTGGCCAGTGTCCCTTGTCTAATGAGTAAATACAGGCACAGGTCAGCCCTCTAGGGCAATTCCTTCTATTAAATCTCTCTCACACACCCCCTCCCATTACATATTGTAGATAGAGGGTGATTCAAGATGGATAGAGAAGCAGAATCCTTTTTAAATACTCATATCCAGGTCAATATTCCCCCTTTTATAAGTTAGCCAGAAAGGCAAGTGAGCTGGAGAAATTGAGGGTGAATCAATCTTTGCACATGTAAAACTCTTGAACATCTGTGTGTTCATCCTTAATAGTCATGAAAACCTGTCTCTGCAGTGCCGGGGCCATTTACTACACATGAGACCATAGCCAAGTCACGTACCGTCTCCAGGTAGCTGTGGATCTTACCGATGCTATCATCATCTTTATTATTGTCTGAATCTGGACTTCCTGGTCAGAAAGCATGTGATTTGGAGACCGTCCCTCCAGGCTGTCCAAGGTGGCTGTTGGGGGTAGTCAGACTGCCTGGGTGAGTTGTGAAACCCCATTTTTCACTGATTGCACTCCCAAACATGGGAAGTCTGTCCGTCTGCCGCAAGTCTCTGTCTGTGTGCATGCCTCCCTGAACCTGCCCAGAAATTTAGCAATGAGTGGGAGTCAGAACAGCCTTTCACACTCAGCCTTGTTAATGGAGCAAAGCTGGAGCTCTTTCTCCTTTTCTAAATAAATGACCACTGGCCTGGTCACTGGACCTGGCCAAGAAAACCACAGGAGGCCCCAGTCCCAGATGTCCCCAAAGCATGCAGTCCTCTGGATGTGATGGGGGAATGGGTGTGGAGTGAGCAGGAGGGCTTCGCTGTGCTTCACATTCTGGGATGAAGCTGATCCTAGAGTTCCAAGCCCTACTTGTGCTCTGAGAAAATTTCTCTGGAGGCCATAGGTGTCTAAACCCTGGACCAGTTGCGCATTTAGGCAGTACAATGAGCTAAGTGCCCAAAGGAAGGGCATTTTCAATTCCCTTCTCTATGCCAATGACCCAAAAATTCATTTTTCCAGAAAGATGGAATCAGGGGCATTGATGGTCAGAGCAGGGAGCCCTGATCTCCCCCATCTGGCCAATGAAACCTCTACCTGCAACTGGACAGGTGAAAGGCTTATAGCATTTTCTCAGTTCCGGATGCTTGCTTGGGTTTGTGCAGCCAAAACGATGTTTCTGGGAATATGTTGTCATGGTGTCGTTTTTAGTCTTCACTGCTAGGAACTGGGAGGAGCCTCTTGGAGAACTAAGTCAGAGTCGGGTGGGTGGGCCTCAAATGGAGGGAGTGTTGTGTGTAGGATCCCAGGTTGTTCCCCATTATGTGGGGGTGTACATTGGGCAGCTTAAATCTCCTCTAGTGAAAGTATATACAGTGAAGTAGCTCTTACAATTTAGTGAGACTTACTGTCTAGGCCCTTTTATTGGCACATTACAAACCAGTTTGTCAGCCTTGGAGGTTATTAATAAGGCTGACATAAAATATTTATGTCAAGATTAGACAAGATTAGACAAATAGACAAGATTTCAAGTGGGAGATTTGGTAACCTACTGAAGTAGCCTCTCTGAGTAGCAGTCCTCTACTTTTGGATAAGCAATGATTCTAGAAGAGACTATGGGGGCAACCCACACGCACAACATGACCTCACCGAAGCCAGGTGCCATTTACAACGCCTGTGCCACCCAATCCCCTTCTCAGGTAATCTGCCCAAGTCCACATCCCTCCCAACAGGCCCAGACAAGCCCTGTGCCACCCGACCTCAACCTGGCCACTGCTGTCATCTAGGGGCAGGCGTCTTTCTCAAGGACAGTCCAAAATAAAGAGACCAGAGGCCCATGATTTATGTGACGAGGCTCACAATGTTTAGGTGAGCTGGGCCAATGAGATTTCTTAACAAATATTTGGAACTGGGAGACTAAGAATCTGTTTCAGCTTATCTGGACCACAGCAGATAGAATGATGCAGGTTCTGGGAGCAGAAACATGAGTAAGAAGGTGATAGCGGGAGAAGAGACTGGAGCAGGTAAGAGTGGAAAGCAAATGCTGCGGTGAAGGAGAGAGACAAAAAAGAGCCTCAAGCTATTCCTACTCCCACGCTGTTCCTGGATTGCACATCCTTTCAGCCATCTCCTCTGTTCTTGTAATAAACACACACAAGTGCTGTATTTAAAACACCTCCTCTGGTCCCTCCAGGGACGGGTGGCTGGCATTTGCCAGGTGGCGCACAGGGGAGGTCTGGAAGAATGTTCGCCTTTCAGTTCCAGGCTAGGTAGGAGTGTCTAGTGTCTTGCACCCCATGATTTTATTTTCCATTCTGCACGGGGGGAAACCGCTGTGCTAGCACACTCTTGACATGAAATATATGGTGCACGCTTTCAGGTCAGCCAGTGGAAAGTAGTGGCCTTTACCCCAAACACTGATTGTATGATCACAGACTTATTAGAGTTGGAAAATATCACTTTGGGAATAATTCTTTACCGCAGCCTCCACAGCAGTCTCATTTTTCTTTCTGAGGGACACATTTTAAAGAGCCAGATGGTGCCTGTGCCACCGCAGAACTCCATGTTCTCTCCCCCACCCCCACAGATTAGCTGCCAACACCTTCTTTTTGCCCAGAGAAAATATTTATGTGCATTTGTTTAGCACTATCCCGGATATCTCACTTGGTCTTCACACAATAAGATGATGGAAGTACGCAATTTATCACAAATTTAAAATAAGGGGCCTAAGGCACAGAGGTACATAGTGACCTACAGAAAGTCACACAGCACTGAAGAGAAGCAGGAAAGACTTGAATTGAGGGCTTCTGAGGCATATCCAGTGTCTTTTCTGCCACAACAGAGGACATCTCTGATTCTATTTTATACCTAAGTTTTTCCATTAAGTTTAAGTCCTGAACAGGGTCGTTAGGTTGAACCAAGAGTCCTTCGCCTTTGGATAGAAAATCTTTAGAGCACATGTGAATGCTGGAAAAAAGGTGCACACTGGACTCCTCTCCACGCATCTACGCAGGCCAACAAAACTCAAACCCATGACTCTGGATTTTCAATATGCTAGAAAAGCATTGAAGTATTCATAGTGTTAATTGTATAGTTTCAATTATTCATTTCTTTAAAATATACTTATTGAGTTACTGCTATGTACCAGACATTATTTTACCAGTTAGTGGTGAATGTAAATAAAACGAAACATAATCTCTCTCTTCATGGAATTTGCATTTTGGAGGGAAGAGAGATGGTAATAAGGAATCAAATAAAATCACATATTGATTAGTGCTATAAAAAAAAGAGCATAGAGAGTGACAGGAAGATCATAAGATTGTTGGTCAAGGACTGAGGAGGTGGCATTTGGGTTGAGACCTGAATGAAGTGCGGCAGCAAAGCATGTGACAACATGGAAGAGAGTTCCAGGCAGAAGAGACAGCAAATGAGACCCCCTGAGCTGGGAAAAGGCTTGCTGCGCTGGAGGAAGCACAAGGAAGCCAGTGTGGCTGGAGCTGCATGTTTGAAGGAACCGATGGTAGGAAATGAAGGAGGAGGCAGCCAGGCAGGATTGTACAGGACATGGTGAGGACTTTGGATTTTATTTTAAGTTTGATGGGAAGAGAGCATGCCATTATTTGGTTTGTGATTTCAGGGGATAACGTTCAGAGGATATTTGGAGAAAAGACTGTAGGATGCAGGAGTGAATGTAAGAAAACAGTGAGAAAGTCACTGCAGTAGTCAAAGCAAGAGAGGATGACGCTGTGCCTGGCTCCCATTAGCACACAAATGCACCGCTATTTCTTTTATTTCTCCTGACCTCATGACTCCCACCAGCTATGGCCTGACATCCCTGCTCCTCTTTGAAGCAAATGGCCTCCAAAGAGTAGTCTGTATTCACTGTCTCCAATTTCTCTGCTCTCATTTTCTCTTAAACCTTTAACACTCATGTTTTTGTGGACCGCTTCCCCATTAAGGTCATCCACGTTGCTATATTCAGTGATCAGTTCTTTGTCGTTACCTTGCCCAGCAGCAGTGAGGGTTACCATGTACGTTTGCACAGGCTGTACTCGAATAAGGCGCCTGGAAGAGGGGATGGGGGTGGTGAAATCTAATCCACACTGCATTTGAGCTGCAGGTTTGCAGGAGTGAATCTCCTGAGAGAGGGTGTTTTTTTTCTATTGCACACTAGGCATTGGACTGATGAGTAGCAGTTAACCTGTCAGCAGCAGTTGACGTAGTTAATCACTTTCCTCCTTAATGCACTTTCTTTCTTGGTTTCTAGGTCCCCACAAACTTGTTTTTCCTCCCACATCACTGGCTGCTCCTGTCAGTCTTTTTTACTAGTTCTTCACCTTTTTCAGTACATATAGTAATGTTAGAATGCCTCAGCAGTTGAGTTTCTTTTTTTCCCCACACTTAAACTTATGTGATATCATCTACTTCCTTGACTTCAATGCAATCTCTACATCCATGACTCCCAAAACTATCTCCCCAGCCCACACTTATACTTCCTGAGCTCTCCCTGAATTCCAGTCTTTTAAATCCAACTGCAACCTCAGCATCTCCATCTGGATGTACACCTCAAAGTCAACACGCCCCAAACCGAAACCTGATCTCTGCCTCCTGAAATCTCTCCACCTGCTGTCTTCCCATCTTAATACCAAGCAACTTGATTCTTCCAGTGGCTCAGCCTAAACACCTTGAATTACTTTGCACAATTTTCTTCTCTGGCAGACCATACCCCAACCATCAGCATAGATTGTAGGCACTACTTTCAAAGCCCGTCTACGGTTGAACCGCTTCCCGTCTTCACTACCCTAGTTTGAGCCACCATCAGCTGCTTGCTCAACTGCAATAGCCTCCTCTCACCTTTGCCCGTCCATTCTATTTTTGACACAGTAGTCAGGCAGATCCTGTGAAAATGGTGTCACTCCTCTGCTCGAACCATCCCAGGGTTTCCTAATTTCCCTCAGGAAAACACACCAAAAACTTTTTATCTTTTCTCTTTGCCTCTCTGATCATGTTCTACTACTCTCTTCTTTGTAAAGCTGCCTTGCTAGTCCAATTACCTTCCAACTTTAGGGCCTTTGCATTGGATGTTTTCTTTGCCAGAAACACTTTTCGCAAAATATTTATGTGATTAAATATCTCTCCTGCTTTAAGACTTTGAATTTTGTCTTTTGAAATTACTACTCTTATTCTCCCCCTACTTCCCTGGTATGCTCTATTCCCTTTATCCAGTCTTATTCTCTTCCACAGTGCTTGTCATCTTCAAACATTTAGTTATTATGCTTCATTTGCAGTCTGTCTTCCTCAAACTACAATTTAACTTCTTTGAAAGCAACAATTTTGTCTGTGTCCTAATGAAGCCCAAGGTCTAGAATACAGTCTTGCACATAATAAGTGTTCAAAAAATATTTATTGGATGGATGAAAGAATGAGACTATGTTATTAAATTCTGACTAATTTTTATTCCAAATATGCCCAAAAATGTAATAGTAAGCAGTCATGTAAGCTGTTAGAATATTTAATGACTTGGAAAGCTATTTACAATCTAGTACTAAAACTTCTTACATACAATCAGGTTTCAGAAGAGTAGGTACAATATGATACAATTTTTACTTAAACCATGAATTTATTTGCATATAAAAAACTGGAAGGAAATCCTTATTACACAAATTTATCTGAAGCGCCTACTATGCACCAGGCATTACGCCACTTAACTCTCCCTGGGTTGAGATTATAAATTGCTTTAATATCTTCTATATAATTATCTGTACTTTATGTATTTAGACCCTAATCACCTATTAATTTTATAATAAATAGAATTAAGCTGATTGTTTTCATTTGCTTATGTGCTCTTGAGTGGTCTTGGGCAGCATATTTTCAGGATACATGGCCCTGCTTGTATACAGTGTTACTACAGTGTTAATAGAAGAGGCTGCAAATGGAGTTCTCTCTCTCTTTTTTAAAGTTTTATTTATTTATTTTTAGAGAGAGGGGAAGGGAAGAAGAGAGGGAGAGAAACATTAATGTGTGGTTGCCTCTCAAGTGCCCTCAACTGGGGACCTGGCCTGCAACCCAGGCATGTGCCATGACTAGGAATTGAACTGGCAACCATTTGGTTCTCAAGCCGGTGTTCAATCCACTGAGTCACACTAGCCAGGGCTAGAGGTCTCTCTTAAATCCCACAAACTAGAGAGAATCTCAGATCTCACTTCTTGTTCAAACAACTGCAGAAATAGCTATGACATCAACAAGTAACATTGCTCCAGCAACAAAAGAGATATTCCAGGCAATTTATAGACAATTGGGATAAGAGCACACATTGCACCATTGCCACCATCCTTGGTCTTAGCATTTTAATTGCTTGTTAATAAGACACTGTGGAAAGCCCTGAGCATAAGAGAGACAATACATGTTAAATTTCAGTATAATCATCTTGTATTCATTAAATCACCACCAACTTGAACATGATTTCCTTTGTAAGAGGGTGTGCTATTATTTGAACAGTAAATTCTATGCACAGGTTTGAAGAGCAAACTTTACCTGGTGTTTATCCCCCTGGGGCATTTCTATAACATGCTAGTTGAAGATTTCTCCATTTCAGTTTTTAAAAACCTCCATCTGCAGATGTTGAGTCAGGCTGTGAAATCCTCAGCACTAGAGTGGGACAGATGTTTTCGGTGCTGATTTTTTTCTCTGTCACTTTGTGCTTTGTTATATCAGTCAGATAATGAAATGATTAATTAGCTCTTTTCTTTTTGCCACAGGATAATTTTATAAAATGGCAAATTAAGAGCTTTTAAAATGAGACATCTGAATTGAGCATGCAGGTCTCTAAGTCCAGGTGTATCCTTCTAGCCATGCTTATTTCACTGAAATGCGGGGCTTCTGTATAGGCATTTGTTGCCGGAAATGGTGGCCTCATCAGCTCTCCTTCCTAAGCAGCCCAAATATCACTTATTTATCTGTAAATAACCAACTGGGGGCCAATCAGCAGCACGGTCCTGGTTTCTGGGAAATATTTCTAGTGGAGGTCGCTCCAGGCTAAGCTTTGTCTCTCAGATGACATCAACAGTGAGAGTCCTCACCCATGTTGACTGTCCTACAATGAGAGATCCAATGAGAGTCAACAGCCCTTTTCTGGAGGGTTTTTCTACCCCAAAGGCAATTCACATTGTCAGGTGCAATCTAGTCCCTCAACTTCTCTTATCTTAAAATGGAATCATTTTTCTTTTCTCTACCCCATCACCTCATCACCCCACGGCTCCGGCCTTTGCAGTTTGCTCATTATACAGGTGACATGCTCAGTCAGCCGCCTGTTCAAGTTCCTTTTTCTCTTTAGCCTCTTCGGCCCTCATTGTGAATGTGAGTGGTTTCTGAATGAGAGAGAATTTTATTCAATGTGAGCTTCTCTCCCCTCCCCCCAACCCCCAGTCCAGTCCCATGGCTGGCAGATAAGTTGTTCAGGGAAAAGCTAGCAGACAAATCAGCTGATATATTGCATGAAGTGACCAGTCAAAAAATAAGACTTTCTCAAGATGTTGCTATAACTACTACTTCCTGTTAGAAGAGACGTTCTTTCTGCTAGTAAGGATGTTGGGTTAGGAGATGCCACAGAAAGTAAGAGCTCAAAGTTATCACTATTGTGCAGCCCTGGGTGATGGGGCATGTGGTGATCAGCTGAGTACACTAATGCATTAGAGCATTTGTTTAATGTAGTCAAGGTCAAGGAGGTCTGCTTCACAGTGGTGCTAGACAGGAAACTCAAAATGTTATGTATGCCAGCAACAAGTGCCATGATTGATTTTTTGTTATGGAATTAATCTGTCAAGAGTTGCTGTTTCAGGTTTGCTGCTGTGAATTATATGTCCAGTTCAGCTGGAAGACACAGTGCTGGAGAAAAGGGCTAAGCTGTCTTTGGCTATTTACCTCAATCCGAGCTTTAAGTGCTTGCTGCTACTGTTGTTCATAGAGAGGTAGACGTGTGAACAGGGGCCAAACATCACTCCATTTAAATTGTAATGAAAAACAGACCCCCATGTAGCAGCCAGACTAGATAGGAAGGGTTTGCAGGAACAAGCATAAAGGACACATGGACAATGATAAGGTGGGGAGGGGGTGGAAATGGGAGGGAAGTGGGGAGGGCTGGGGGTGTGGGCTGGGATGGGGGTAGAAGGCAGAAAACTGTACCTGAACAACAATTAAAATTTAAAAAAATTTAAATAAATAAAATAAGGTGTAAACGTATTCATTACTCTTAAGATGTAAATGAGCATAATACTGCACTCTGACACAGCTGTATAAATATTTGTACTTCTATAATTTTGATAATAATAAAGCTTTGAGGTTATTTTTTAAAAAAATAGGTAAGGATGGAACAGTTGAGTTTCTTAACCTCTGGGTCTAGCTGCAGAGACTCTGATTTATTGTATCTAGGTGGTGCCCAGGGAGCCCCATTTTAACAAACATCACAGGTGGTCCCCAACCTCACTTGAAAAAAGAGGTGTAAGGTGTTAAGGCATCACCATGGTTGATAATGAGTTATTAAACAAAGAATTATCCCCCCTCCCCATGCAGCTCCATGTTCAAAGCAGAAGGATGTCTTCACCATGACCAAAAGCAATCATCCTTTATTTTGTGTACATCACATTGTAAAGTCATTTCATAGATGAGAATCTTCGGAAATAAATTTAATTTTGAATCCCATCTCCCTCTCCTTTCCACTTCTCTCCTTGCTGCTCTTGGGGTGCTATTTTGGGGGGGGGAGTCATAAAATACATGAATAATTATTAAAACAATCTATTCATCACTATCTGAAAGAGGATGGTCAAAAATATTGTTTAAAGAAGCATGAGCTTTTTTTGTTATTTTGTTTTGTTTTTCAAAAATGCTTCAGCCAAAGCTTGATTGATTGGCAATTTTAATCCCTTAAAGGCAGGAAATATAAAAATATAGAATCATGTGATCTCAAGAGGAAGCAGATACGTTATAGACTGTCCAACCAAACTCATCTAAAACGTGAATTCCTTCTACAACATCCCCTCCAAGAAATATTAACTACTAACAATGTCTAAAACTTGCATAGCACTTAATGTGTTTACATTTGTTAATTGTTTAATCCTCAGAACATTACCATTTAAGCTAGGCACTGCTTTTCTCTCCATTCTAAACCGAGGCACAAAGAAAGCACAGCTTGTGAGGGGTGGGGCTGGGGTTTCAACCCAGGTAATCTGTCTCTGGAGGGTGTGCTCACCCCTCACGCCACACTGCTTCCCGGGGAGGGTTTGCTACACGCTTGCAGGCCCGGGAGTCACTAGCCGCAGAAATTGCCTACCTCCTTCTCGTTTGTTCTGGTGTGAGGCGTAACTTCCGATGACCTAACGTCTTTTTCTCTATGTTTCCACCAATTGAGTCCTCTGGAATTATAAGAATGTTTAATCTGTACATTGCCAAAAATCTTTTCCTAGGAATTCTCAGATTTGTCTTCCAGGACTTAATTCATATGCTACTTCTCTGTCAAGTTTTTAGTTCTGACAGTTAAACGTTGGTGTTATTTTTTTCTTTTACAAGTTCTCTGTGTGTATAATTATTGCTTCCTTGGTGTGTTTTCTGAAGTAATAATTTCAAATAAAATATTTTAAATATGAAGTAGGACTTCATATTTTCTTACTGAATTTCATTCAAGATTGAACCTATTGAGATATACTGCTATACCACAATATTGCCCATTAGTCTTAGTTTTATGTTAACATTTAATAAAACAAAGAAATCAAGGCTCAAAACGGTTAAGTTACCCAAGGTTTTGGTAAGTGAATTAATGCATGCAAATGCAATTGCTCGCTCTGGCTACCGGTCTGCTTTTCACTACATCTGTTTCTGGCTTGCTTCAGACTCAATCCCTGTCCCTCCCCACTGGTGTGGGAGGGGCTTGGCTGCAGGGGATTTCCTTGTTTCAGCAGCCACCTCGCTATTCTTCATTTTTATTTGACTTGAATTGTGACAAAAGGCATTGTCTTGATATACTGTGTAATCCCGCTGTAGCTTTTGGCTTAACACTAACTCTTTTTAGTCATTTCAACTATATTATCTGTGATTATGGTTTTTAAAAACAACTTAAAGTCATAATGAAATTAATTCACCACAGTGCTAATGTTCAGAAAAAAATATTCCGAAGACTAATGTGAATTAGTAGGATGGTTTTTAAAGCTGTACTGTTGGTCTAGGGGATGAGACAGAGTCAAAGGTGTCAGCATTATTTTTTCTAGACAAAATAATGTTTAGGAAGGTAGTTACAAGTTTATAAATTAAACAGAAACATGCAACTGGCAAGTAGTATGAGGGCTTATACTAAGTCGGAAGGAAGGGTGTTGTCACAATGGAGAACATCTCAAAGATCACTCTGAATCCTAAAAATAAGGACAACAATAGGAAAGAAAACTATAAAATTCTCACTGTAGGATATTGAGATACTTTCTAAACTTTAATTTTTCTTTTATTTCCCCATTACCAACATAGGGCATTCTTTACCACCATTTTTTAACTACCTCTCCCCATTTTCATCCTAAATCATTTTTTCACATCCTTTCTTCTCCAATTAACTTAACAAAGTATTATTAGAAACCGACTACGATCTTAAAACCATGTGAGTCACTCTGAAAGATTCATAGAAAGATAACTACAATACCCTTTTTAGAATTTTAAATCAGTTGGTGAGACAGACTATACAGAGGGGAGACAGCCCTCTTGCTGATACATTCAGTGCATCTTCCAGGACTAACTCCATCATGCTAGATACATATGCTGATACATAGCATTTATTCCTCTATTCTGAAGACATTCAGTGAATGCCTGCACATGTAGCATTCTGGAGGAGGCTTAGGGAAAAAAAGATGAGTGAGATATGCAGCTCCCTGACTTCAGGGCCTCAAATACAATACTGCTGGGAGAGACAGAAACACAAAGAGATAATCAGAAATCACCATGCTTGGGCTTTGTGTTAGGTCTGGAAAGACAAGTAGTGTTTTACTATATGCAGAGCAGAAGGAAGCTAGTGAGGTGGCACAATTCAGCTCAGCAACACAACGAGAGAAATCCAGGAGGTGGTCAAGCACGCAGCCTCGGAAGGAAAGTGGCTTTTCATCTGGAGGAGAATGGAGAGGAGTAAGGAGTCGGCCCGGTTAAGAGGACTACTTTAAGGATGTGGCTATTAACGCTGTTGCTAGGGCCTTGTGCTGGGAAGAAATGCAGTGTGATGTTGTGCTTTACTAAAAAAGACAGCTAAAGCTTTGTTTCTTCTTTTAATGATTTTTATTTTACATATATGTGCATTGTTTTATGACATTATTTTATACACACACCAGATTTAATAGAGTCCCTCTACCCTCTGCACTCCATCCCCAACATCTATAGGATCCAGAGCAAGATGTATGTGTAAATATTTATAATTTATAAATAAAAATGTTAAATAAAAACTGTCCTATCTTCCTGCCTTGACAAATATGCCTTCAAAATAACCTGGAAGATAGTTCTGAATATAAGAGTTCTTAGTAACTTCCAAGTTCCATGTTTGAATACTATGGTTTGGGAAAATCTTGCTCACTGTCAACTCTTTTCACACTGTGGGACGTTCAAACATGTCTCGACACTTCTGTCCACTTGACAAGCTCCTTCATACCCCTACAGCACAGCCTCAAAAAACCACCCAGGGCCCAGAGGGATGTTCACTGAGGTATGGTCCACACTTGGAAGAATATATTCAGGGAAGAATTTTGCATAAGCCTTTGTAATGGACTTTGAGCCATGGATTATGGGCACCCAGAGTGTAGCCTAAAAGTGAGGGTTGGGGAGATCAGCTTCCGATGGGCCTATTTCTTTGCCCTTGGCACTTCTACTCAGCAAGTTGGGGCACGGAGACAAGAAGGGCCACAATTGTGTCCATTAAAGTGCAGAACACAGGGTGGGGATCTCTCTCTACCAGCTCTAAGGGCGGTATTCCCCTACCACATGTTGCACTGGTTACATTATCTTGAGTTCTTTACCTGGATGGTTAGAAATGAGGACTTTTTATGCTGGATATTCCCAAAGCTTCTAATTAGATGGTACCTTTTAAAGGCCTGTCTATGGTAGCCATCTTCCTCCAAGCCAGAGTCAACACTCAGTTTGTGGGTGAGCATGCATTGGAGGGAAAAGTGAAATGGGGAACTCACCTTTCTTACTGGTCAAACATGATGGATTATTAATTATCAACATTAAACTCTTTTCAAATTTCTTTAGCTAATATTTTCATGTGTTTCTCTACCAGTGTAAAGAAGAATACCTCTTTTGTCATTGAGGCTAGAAAACGAGTAAAAAAAACATTGGGGGGATAGGGGAAAGCACTGTCCATTCTGACTGCAAGGAAGCATAGGCAGGATTCCACCTGAGGAAGGGGTGGGGGTTGGGTGGCTGTGATAGTATCGTGCTGTGAGTTCTATCCTGGGAGAGAGTGGAAGGGCTTTGGATAATGGGTCTGAGGGCACAAGGACTCCTGACCCACTCTCTTTACAGGCACCTGGAGGAGGTGGTGCCAACCACCATGGAGACAGCCCCACGAGAGTAAGGGTGGGTTGCCAGGAAGGTTAAGAGAGAAGAAGAGCCTGAGCACTCTTATGAGACTCCCACTTCCCTTTGGCTCCTTGATGGCAAAGGCAGGACCCCAGCACCCTGAATGCTGGAAGCTATTACTACATTGTTCTATGAATAGCACCTCTCATATATAGACTTCTGCTCCCATCAATTGAGATATTTGGCCACAAGAAACTTTGTTTGTTTTTTTAATTTTTAGCCCTTATCTTACTTGGCCACTCAGCAACAGTTGACACAGCTAATCAGTCTCTGCTCCTTGAAAAACTTTCTTCAATTGGCTTTCAGCCTATTAATCTCTCTGGATTTACTTCCTACTTCACAAGCATCTTCTCTTCCTCTTTTTCCTTCTCTTCTTCTCCTTTCTCCTCCTCCTCCTTCTTCTTGTAATTTTTTTGTCTGTTCCTCCCCATCTCCCTAGCTTATAAGCACTGGAGTGCCCCACAGCTCAGCCCTCAGACTTCTTTGCTTCTTTCTTGTTATCACTCTTTGGGTGACCTCAACCAGTCTCTTGGCCTGAAAAGTCAGCTATGTGCAAACATTCCTAGATTGGAATTTCCATGCTGGACCTCTCCTCTGAACTCCAGATTAATATATCCATCTATTTACTCAACAGGTTATTTGAAAGTCTATTGTTAAATTAAAATTGGATATTGCTTCTGGTCAAGATGGTGGCTTAGGCAAACATGGTTCACCTCTTTGCACAACCACATCAAAACTACAACTAAAATATAGAACCATTACTCAGAACCATCCAAAATCAAGATGAATGGAAGTCTGACAACTACAGAATTAAAGAAACCACATACACCAAAACTGGCAGGAGGGGTGCAGATGCAGAACAGGCTAGTCTCTCACTCACATGTAGTGGATAAAAATCTGGGGGTGTATCTCAGGAGTGAGCAGGCCCAGCCCCACACCAGGCCCAGGGTTACAGTGACAACCCATGGTTCCAGTGCCAAGAAGATAAATCCCCACATCAGGCTGCAAAACCCAGCAGGGATTAACTTGGTGGGAGAAACTTCTGGAGCCCTAAACAGTTCCTCTTAACACACTAACCCACACATGAACTCACCTAGTCAGACTCACTACCTCTGAGCTCCAGTGCTGGGGTGGCAGCTTGAAGGGCACCAGTGGCATACAAAGAGTAACTGAAGTGTCTGGCATCAGGGCAAGCAGACCATTGTCCTTTTTCTGAGCCCTTCCCCTGAAGAGCCATGGAGCTGGCAGGCTGGTGCCATATTTAAGACTTCATCAACCTGGCTGACACTGTTTGACCCACTTTGGAGATCCCCAGAGACTCTGCCCCACCCAACTTGTGGACCCACTAACGTTGCTTTTCCATATGAATGGCTGGTCTTGACTCCTGCTTCACAACTTCCTAAATCCTATCAAATAAGCAATAGCTGGCCTCAGTGAGCCCCATGCCTGGCACTAGCAGCAGCCAGCCTAGATTCACAGCTTGGCTTTGCTTGGGAATCTCCAAGCCCAGCACAAGTAGCAGCCTTCTCAGATTGCTTTGTAGCTCAGTAATGGTGGCTCTGGAAAGAACACAGGTGGGGCTGACCTTGGCCGACACCACTCTTGAAACCCTAGGGTCAGTGTACCCAGTGGACAGCTACAGATCACTTCAGAGCACTGGCACCTTGCCCCTGCACAGCTGACCCTCCACAGAGGGTGCAAGTTTGTGGTAAGTGGTGACAGCCATCCTTGCAGTTGATTGGCCTGGAAAATCCCTCCCATTGATCTGCCAACAGCAACCAAGGCTCAACCACAAGAAGGGCACACCTTGAATACCCAGCTTGGGTGATAGGGGAGACTGTACCACTGGACCCTTCAGGACACCTGCTGCATTAGGGCACATTACCAAGACACACACAGTCAAAGCAGCTCTACCTACTAGATAGAAACGAACACAGGGAGGCTGCCAAAATGGAGAGACAAAGAAACATGGCCCAAATGAAAGAACAGATCAAAACTCCAGAAAAAGAGCTAAACAAAAGGGATATAAACTCTGTTTACATCTATCAGATGCAGAGCTCAAAACACTGGTTATTAGAATGCTCAAGGAAACTAGTGAAGACCTCAACACCATGAAAAAGATTCAGTCAGAAATGAAGGATACATGGAAACAAGAGTAGAGTGGATGAAGCTGAGAATCAAATCAATGATTTAGAACATAAGAAAGCAAAAAACAACCAATCAGAACAAGAAGAAGAAAAAAAGAATCCAAAAAAAATGAGGGTAGTATAAGGAGCTGCTTCAAGAGACAACTTCAAGAGTTCTAACATTCACATCATAAGGGATCCAGAAGGAGAAGAGAAAGAACAAGAAATTGGAAATCTATTTGAAAAAAATAAAGAAAAAAAAAAAAAAAAACTTCCTTAATTTGGCAAAGGAAAGAGACATGCAAGTCCAGGAAGCACAAAAAATTCCAATCAAGTTGGATCCAAAGAGGACCACACCAAGACATCAAAATTAAAATGCCAATGGGTAAAGATAAAGAGAATCTTACAAGCAGCAAGGTAAGTTAGTTATCTACACGGGAGTTCCTGTAAGACTGTCAGCTGATTTCTCAAAAACAAACTTTGCTGGCAAGAAGTATTCAAAGTGATGAAAAGCGAGGACTTCCAACCAAGATTACTTTGTCCAACAAAACTATCATTTAGAATGGACGTGTTACAGAGCAAACAGAAGGTTCTCAAGACTGGCAAAACACTTCCAAAGTCTCACTTTCTCGAACCTGAGGGGTCAGTCTGCCATGGGCAATTCAGATCCCGGACAAGCCCTCCAAAACTGTTACAGAGCAACAGAAAAGGTCCGTTATTGTCCGCCGCCTTATGGAAAGATGTCTCTCAAAGCCAGAGATTTGTGAAAAGGAAAGGAAATGTTTATTTAATGCTATACAGAGTTAAAGTAGGAACCTAACATCTCCATCAAAGTCCTTCAGGATACCCACAGAAGCCCACAGTGCCTCCTATCTCCCTCTGCCCTAAGTTAGGGTACCGTAATTGCAAGGAAGAGAAGCACACGTCCGGGATCCAGGCTCTTGACACCGTCAGCTGTGTCGTTGTCCAGGCAGGATCTCTAATTAATCCAAAGCCATGTGGCACCTTCTCATGGCCTACTGGCAAGAGTTCTTTCACCCTTCTTCCAGGCCAAGTCTCTCTTGTTCCCAGGCCACACAGCCAAAGGGAGCACCCCAAAGCCGCGTGGTTCTCTTCTACCAAAGCTGTGGCGAAGGGGTCCTCACTCTGGAAAAGCCACATAGTGATTTTCCCTCACAGGGTTGTGAGGGTCCTAACTCTCGGGAAAGCATGCGGATTCTCTCTCATAGAGCTGCGGGTCCTGCTCTCTGGTGAAACCGCATGGATC